>APFE031421720.1:166660-222407 GCA_000404065.3 Pinus taeda | reverse complement strand
GGGGTCTGGGGTAGCGCCCTAGAAAATTTTGTTTTTTGGACCCTATATTAGGTTGGGAAGACCTACCCATGGTTTTGTGCATGATTTTCACACATGGTTTTGGATGCGATGGTTTTCGGTCCATGGTATTGGATGCTGCAGCATGTATACATATGTATTGTAAACATTGATAGGAACATAATGAAAAATCAAGCTGGTAGTCCTAGTTTTGGGATCTAGGAGAAAATCTTTGTGTATATGTGTTTTATGTGTTATGCTCTCGCATTGTTTATTTTCAGTGTTTTAGAATTCGTATGCAGGTAATTTCTGTATGAGGTTAAAACCTACAGAACTCATGCATGAGTTAATTTTGCATGTTGATCTCTTTAAATAAAATCAATTATTCATTCCTTCATCATGATTTCATCTTAGCACACAACTAGAAAATCATCAAACCCTTCATCAACGAACGCATCAAGTAAGTTTGCAATCTCAAATATTTATTGATTTTCCTTATTTCACTACCAAATATTGCTTTGTTTGTCATCTATTTCTTGTTTCATAGTGTGATTTCTAGCATTTTAGTTGGATATTCATCTTGCAAGTTCTCATTTATTATTGGATGCAAGAAACCTTTCACATTCCTGAAACATTTCATCTTCTACCATGCATGCGACAATAACTTATATAGTGTTGTATATTGTTCATCTCCTTATCTTATCATCGAATTCTACTTTTTGTACATGTTTTTGGGCTCCTTTTTAGGTAGAGCACACTCCTCGAGCTCGACGCTCCTTCAGTCTTGAAAACTACACCGTTTTCAACCCAATTTTCTTCCTAAGCAGATGGGCACATCATGAAGACCCAAAGCTTTTCCCTTCAACCCTTTAGAGGGCTACAGTGTGCCCTCTTTTACTTAGGGTGCATGGGCACATCACGAAGGTGCAATTCAACCCTTCAAAATTCGATAGTGCGCCTTCCTTTGCCTTGAACACATAGGTGCACTTTGAAGACCTAAAGCTCCATTTTACCCATCCTTTTTCAGTTGGGAGTGAAACAATGCACCCTGTTTTTCTCCATGGGCACATGGGCACATAGGGAAGACTTGAAGCCACCTTTATTTCATTCCTTTGACCCTTTAGGGTGCTATAGTGTGCCTTGACTATTGTTTTCCTCTTTATTGAGCATATTAGTGCACTACAAAACCTTGAATGACCATGCATCTCTCTTCATGCTTCGAGATTGTGCCCTCCTAGTTTGCATGTGTATTTTTCTTGCATGAAAGCTATTTTTTACTTTTGTTCATATTTTTTCATGCTCTATCATTCTTGGTGACTCATTAAATTTGATTTACAAATATTGATGCATAGTTAGTGGTTTTAAGTTGATCTTGTCGCTATGAGTGTGCTTCCATAAACATGTGTTCATGCTAAAAGTGTTACCATTGTGTCGTAATTTGTTGGATACATGCCACAGAACAAAGTAGCCTCTAAAGGACTATCACGAGCAAGCAATGATGAGCCACTCAAAGTTACAAAGTCCAATATTCCTGTATATGTGGGCACTTGGTGTTTTATTGACAAGATGAAAGAGGTTACTTGGAGAAAGATCTACAACACATTCATGCAAGAGAAATTTCCTTAGGACTTAGAAGATGTTCATGTATATAGAAACATTAGTAAGTTCAAGATACATAGGATCACATGTAGGATCAAGCGAAGGAGTCTCTTCAAGATATTTAAGACTACTTTGCAACTCTTGAGAAAACTTACATCAGATGCTTCAGATGTCAAACAACCCCTCACCTTATGCTACAATATGTGTCAAACAAGGTGGTCATGCAAGAGGTGTAAAATCATCTAGAAAAGAGATTGTCAGGAACACTTTAAAGGAGGAAGAAAGCCCCTTGGACTATATTTCCATTAAGGGTCAGATTATATGAATTAAAGAGTCACAAGACATTGGCAGCCAGAATTCAAGAGCTAAACCACCTACACTTTGCCACAAACAGGATTAGAAATCATCTACATTGAAATCAATGCATCTAGTGCAAGAAATATTCTTCCCTCTCCTCCCTTCCATATCTATATATATATTTATATTTATATTTATATATATCACCCTCCATTTATCCTTCTTTTTCTCTCTATCTCACCCCCAAAACATACACTCTCTTTCTCCAATGTATCTATCTATCCCTCCATCCTCCTCTCTCTCTCTCTCCCCTTATCTCCCTCTCCCTTGATTCTATCTCTCTTCCCTCCTACTATCCTCTATCCCTTTCTCTCCATCTTACTTATCACTCCCTCTCTCTCTCCCTCTCTCCATATTTCTCTCTATATTTATTTCTTCTTACCTCCCTTTCTCTCCCCCTCCAACTCCATCTCTCTTTCCCTCCCTCTCTCCACTCTCTCACATCCTCTTTATCTTCCTTTCCCTCTCTCCCTTTGTATCCCACCTCTCTCTCTCTCTCTCCAACTCTATTACTATATCCCTTCCTCTCTCCTCTCTCCTTCTCTCCCCCATTCTCTCCATCTCTCCTTTGTCTCTTTATCTCACCCCAAACATAGATACTCTCTCTTCATCTCTCCCTTGTCACTCCATATCTCTCTCCACTTCTCACTGTCTATGTCCCTCTTCTTCCATCCCTCTCCCCCCCTCCAAGTCATATATTTATCCCTCTCTATCTCCTCCTCTCTCTCAAGTCTTATCTCTCATCCTTCCTCTCTCTCCCTTTCTCTCCTACCTCCCTCTCTCTTTTTTCATCTCTTTCTCTCTCTATTTTCTCTCCAATCCTCTCTCTTCCCCTGTCACTCTCCTCCTCTCTCTCAAGTCTTCTCTCTCGTCCTTCCCCCCTCTCCCTTTCTCTCCTACCTCCCTCTCTCTTCCCCCATCTCTCTCTCTCTCTCTCTCTCTCTCTCTCCAACTATGTTACTATATCCCTCCCTCTTCCTTCTCTCTCCTTCTCAACCCCCTTCTCTCCATCTCTTCTTATTTGTCTCTTTATCTCATTCATAAACATATACTCTATCTCCATCTCTCCCTTATCGTTCTCTCTCTCTCTATCCACTTATCACTCTCTATGTCTTTCTTCTTCCCTCCCTCTCTACCCCTCCAACTCTATCTCTCTATCCCTACTTCTCTCCTCCTCTCTCCCATCCTTCTTCTCTCTCCCTTTCTTTCATACCTCACTCTCCCTTCTCCACTCTCTCTCTCCCCAACCTTTTTACAATATCCCTCCCTCTTTCCTTCTCTCTCCTTCTCTCCCCCCTTCTCTCCATATCTCCTTTTTTGTCTCTTTATCTCACCCCTCAATATACATTCTCTCTCCATCTATCCCTTGTCACTCCCTCTCTCTCTCCACTTCTCACTCTCTATGTATTTCTTCTTCCCTCCCTCTCTTCCCTCTCTATTCCTCCCTCTCTCCTCCTCTATCTAAATTCCTCTCTCTAATCATTATTCTCTCTCCCTTTCTCTCCTACGTCCGTCTCTCTTCCCCCATCTCTCTCTCTCTCTGCCCTCCAATCCTATCACTATCTCCCTCCCTCTCTCCTTCTCTTTCTCTCCCCCCTTCATCTTTGTGTATCCCTCTCCCTCCCTTACCCTTATTTACATTTCTCACTCCTCTCCCTCTCTTTCTCTCTCCATTCATATTCTCCCCTCTCCTTCATTTTTTCTCCATCCTCCCTTTTGACTCCCCTTATCTCTCCACCTTTATCACTCTATGTCTTTGTTCTTCCCTCCCATATATATATAGAGTTAATATATATCATGATATATTATAATTATTATAATATAACAAATTTAAATTTATTTAATCAAAGTATTAATTAATAAATGAATTTTAACACATTAATATGAAAATTAAATTTAATAATTATAATAATTTAATATTAATATTAAGGTTATACTATTTTTTGCATGGTATTGATAATAATTTGCCCATAGGCTTCACGTAATAAAAGTTATTTTTGAGGTTCAATAAGTATAAAGAGGTTTATGGAGAAATATAAAAGGCTTTTATATATTGGTTATACCTCTGGTTTATTTATATTTTTTTTATTTATCATATCTCTTTTATTTACCATGGTATTTGGTCCATAAGCTTGGTACATAATTATATGTTGATTTCTAGTCCTATTTGATATATTTTATTTATTTACCATATCTCTTTTATAAATATGGTATTTGGCCCATAAGTTTCACCTAAATAAAACCCTTTTTTTGAGTTTCCTTAAATATTAAATGAGGTTTTATTTATTTACCATACCGCTAATTTATTTATATATTTTTTCATTTACTATACCTCTAGATTAAGTATAAAAATATGTTTTATTTATTTACCATACCTCTTTTGTGAGTGTCGGTAAACCTCTTTATATTTTAAATTTATATTGTGTTTAAATATTAATCCTCTCAGGAGGGTGTCATGTTGAATAATCCGAAGCAGAGGTATTTTGAGCAATTTTTATCCTATACACACAACTACATACTCCAAACATAAGCCAACTTCAATTCGTGACAAAATTACCCTTGACCATGCCGAGTGGATCTTAAAATAAAAGGAATTTCTCGTTGGCTAGTGATTAATGCTCTTGCAATGATCATGGAATGGATTCGAATGGATTTTAACCTGTAAATCATTTTTAATTAACAACGAGCAGTCAACAGTGAGCAGTGAGAGTAGCGATAATGAACAATGAGTAGTGTGAAAGCAAGGAGCTTTTATGCAGTAGAAGTATTGGGCAACGAGCAAGGACATGTGATAACCTGAACAATAGGGAGGAGTGCAAAGTAATCTTGGCATTTTATAGACCTACATATTTCTAAAAATAGGTTGGATGACAAATGCATTCAAACATGACAAAGGAACAAGAAATTTCAAAACATTTGGAAACAAATGATTTAGGACAAGTGAAAATTGCCTCATCCACCAAAGCTGGGGAGTGGGTTTGGCTCAATTCCAAACAATATCAGGGCATTCTAGAATGAAGAATAGCCCATCTAGAATGGGAGAAAACAAGGAAGAAATAGTCTAAAAAGAAAAGTACTCTAACCCTTCACAAAAAGCACTCAAACAAGTCTCCTCTACAAGCATGTGGCAACAAGAAATCCAGAGGAAAAGTCTTTGATGATTTTGCCTGATATAGTCCCACATCCACACCTCTCGCATGGTCATATGATCTATATGTGAAATAGTTGCTAAATGTAAAACAAAGGTTGGAGGTTTTAGAAGCTAAAGGGCAAAAAAGAGATCATAAAATTCATATAATGACAACTAAGAACAAGGATTTAGCAAAAAAGCAATAAAGTTTTAATAGAACAAGTGGCATTGCTACAGGAAGCTCTCTTGATAGGGAAGACATAGTGGCAACACATGAAGGCGAATGTGAAAAACATAAAGAAATCTATAGTGGAAAGTACAAAGGTGGTGAATGTGAAATCATCCCAAGATAAAGGGAAAATTATTGCCCAAATAAACAACCATGAAGAGAACACAAGAGAGGAAACGAAAAGAGATTCCACCAAAGTTTCCAAAACTTGGACTCAAGTTATTAGCAATTCTGCTGATAAGGAAGGAGAAAAAAATATTCAGGTTGACAACATGCAATATAGTGAAGGCAAGGAAAGACAAAATAGGGCAGAAAACATAATTATTAAAGGGGTGAAAGACTATGGGAAAAATAAATGTACTCTTGACCTTGCAAGATATTTCTTGAAAGACAAGTTGCTATGGCAAGGAAAAATATTCCAAGCATGGAGGGTGGGTAATTTTAACGGGAGAGAGCCAGGCCCATAAAATTCATTATGCCTAGCTTGTGTGATAAATATATCATTCTAAGCAAGAAACATCTCTTGAGGTGTTCTCGTTTTTTCCTATAAGAAGATTTAACTATAAAACAACAAGAGGATAGAAGGGAGAAAATTTTAAAGGTTAGGGTAGTAAGATATCAAGGGAAGAGAGAATGAATTTATAAAGGTGAATTTGTGATAGCGTGATTTGGACCTCCTTCCAAAACAGAGCAGCAAGATCGTAATAAAGAAGAGGCAACAAACTCTTCAACAGTAAATTAGAAAGCAAGGTCAATATGGGAAAGTAGGGACAAAGACTCAAATATGAGTCTTGCATGTCAAAATAAATAGTAATCAAGTCATACCAAGGCTTTCTTAAGATTAGTTTGTTGGAACTGCAGAGGTTACCCATGGAGACGAGGACTTGGGTTAGGGCCTATTGCAGAAGATAGAGACATAATTTGCCTCATAGAAACACATGAGCATGAAGGGTGCAAGACACCTCTGTTTGAAGGATACTAGAAGATGGAAGTGTGGAACAAGGCAGCAGGGAATGGCAAAGGACATGGGGGTATCATGGTTATAGTAAGGGAGAAATAAGGTTGTTTCATTGAGTTAGAAAAAGAAGACTCAAATAAGAAATTCACTTGGTTTAAAATACCAGAAAATGGAAACCACATCAGAATTGCAGCATGTTACTTTGTGTCACAGGTTAAAAAAATCCACAAAGGTAGAGGGCTTGACCACAAAGATCCATTTTCAGCCTTAAAAGTGGATATTGCAACATATTCGCAGCTAGGTGAAGTCCTTATAGTGGGCGATTTCAATGCTAGGACTGCAAGTGAGCAAGCAAGCATTCTTTGTTGTAGAGATGAATGTCACCCTATTTGGCTTACAAAAAAAAGTAATCATTAGTGGGAAAGCATTTCAGAGGAAAAGGTTTGTAATCTCTTTGGTGAACAATTTCTTACTATATGTGGGGCCTTTTATTTAGCCATTTGTAATGGCTTGACTAGATCGGCAAAGTCTAATAATTTCACTTGAAATACTTACAATGGAGCAAGTGTGGTAGATTATGTAATTTGCTCACATGGTTTGTATGAGAATATGGAGGAAGTTTTGATTGGAGATCCACTGTGGGACTTGAAATCAAATCACAAGCCAATTTTTTTATGTTTCTCTTGGATTGGAAAGAAACAATTAGAATAAAAAATTCAGCATGTCCAACAAAATCTCCCACAAGGAAAAATTCTTTTAACCACATAAAATTGTAATACCTTCAAAATTATGCTAGAGAGGCTCTTCGAGAGGAGAAACTTACAATTCATAGTCTTCATAGTCATGAATTAACACATTTAATTCAATGCACACTTATAAAGTGCAAAAGAGCAAAAATTAAGAAGTCTGAAACAAATTGCTTTTTGGTTAATGCTTGGTTTGACAAGGAATGAAAAAAGGCAAGGAGAATTTGGAAAGAGTAAAACAAGGATAACATAAAGCTCAAAGCTTACAAGAAGTTATTAAGAAAGATAAAAGCCAATTTCATGGTTTCAAGGAAGGAAGAACTAATCTTCCTTGGAAAAAATAATCCCAGATTATTTTAGAAGGAGCTCCAACTGGAAAAGATACAAATTGGAAATAATATTATGGCTTCTAAATGGTTTGACTATGCAATACAACTCTATGAGTAGGTTCCCATGGTTGACCCTCCCCCCTTGGTCAACACTGATACTGAACTCTTCACGGTACAAGAGGTACAGATGGGTAACAAGAAGTTGGGTGTTGGAAAAGCAAAATACTTAGCTGAACTCCAAGGAGAATATCTGAAGTGGGGCTCAAAGATTCTTCCACCTCACATTACGAAAATATTCAACAACATCATACAATAACGGATCCCACAGGTTTGACAAATAGTCTGGCACTACCTCTTTTCAAGAGTGGTGACGTCAATAACCTCTCCCATTATAGGACCATCATGATAAACCCTTTGTTTGCAAAGCTATTTGGAAGCATGCTTGAAAACAAAATTAGCAAGTGGGTAGAAGAAAGAGAGAAGCACGCTAAAGGGAAAACAGGTTTTATACCTAAACATTTCACAGTTGATCATTGTACAACTTTAAGGCACATCATTGAAATAGTTTGGGAGAAAAAGGAAGAAGTATTTTGTTACTTTGTTGATTTCAGAAAAGTGTTTGACTTAGTTCCTACAGTTAAGCTTTGGCACAGAATGGAGGAACTTTGGGTTCCTAAACATTTGAGAGTAGTTGTGCATAGGCTGTATGAAGAGCTGAAAGTGAAAATTAGAACTTCAGCAGGCATTTCTGAAAGTTTTAGAAGCAATATCTGGGTCAAGAAAGGTTTCCCAATGTCTCCTACCCTTTTTGGTTTATATATTGACAAGCTTGAGGAGTGCTTAAATTCACAAGGGGGTGATGGTATCTATTTGTTCAAGTTTGTTATAAGGCTTCTTTTATATGTAGATAACCTTATTCTAATTGCTAAATTGGCTCTTGGTTTGTAAGAGCACTTACTATCCCTTGAGCATTTTTGTAGAAGTGTGGGGATGCAAAACAATATCATCAAACCAAAATTAGGCTTACAAATACCTCGGAATTGACTTCAACAAAAATCTAAGTTGGAATGGTTGTAGAAAGAAAAGAAATTTGGAGGGTTGGGAAGCATTTTATGCTTTTCAAAATAGGTGTAGAGAGGCAGAGTTATGGGACTGGAAAACCACTCAAACTCTTTTTGGGCTTCTGGTGATTCTGGTGATTCTCTATGGTTGTGAACTATGGGCCAGTAGTACATCTGACATGCAGTGGAGACAAATTGAGAAACTTCAGAAGCGTTTGATTACAAACAAATTTAAGATTAAAAGCGCAGTTCCTTATGATATCTTGTTAAGTGAAATAGGGACTGCTCCTATTGAAGCAATTGCTATGGCGCGAGTCATACAATATTTAAAAAAATTGAGCAAATGGAAGAGGGTAGATGGCCTAAGGCTTTCTTTAATGATAAATTGTGCAAGAGCAAAAAAACTTGGATGCAACAAAATAACAAATGGTTTAGTAAAAGGGGTATTTGCTTGAACGCATGTCTCATAAACAACAAAGAGATAAAAAAATTGTTATGGAAAAGTTCAACAAGCGTACTTGGGATAAGGAGCTAGGAAGAAAAAAAATTACTATATTGAAGTGTTTAATCCCACTCATAGTCATCAACCAAAATCATACATAGAGGCCAATATCTCTTGGAGAGCCAAAATTCTTATTGCTTAGTTAATGACTAATTCTCATAAGATTTGTTGTGAAACAGGGCACTGGAAAAGGCAAAAAGAAGTGTGGAAGGAAAGAGTACGCATTTTTTGTTCTTCCGGAAAAGGGGAAATAGAAAAACATTTCATTTTAGAATGTGAAGCCTTCAAAGACAACAAGGAAAGTTATGCAGATATGCTGGAAGCTAGCTCATGGGATAATCTATTTAGCGGGGGGGTTGTCAAGAAGCTTGGAGAATTTATTTTGAAGCTTCACAGAAAAAGGGCCGAATACATCAAACAGATGAACAAACAATCTATCCCATAGGCTATCTTTAGCCTAGTGGACGTTAAAATAATTTCTTTCTTCTACATAATAATAATTATATTGATTTTTAAATAGGGATGACATTAGATTAAAAATGTTATATGTTATATGTTAAACATTACTATTTAAATGTTTATGTGTTTTTACCTGAAATCTACCCTATACTAGGTTGTAGAGGGCCTCTCGAGGCAATTCAAATTAAAAGAGGTCTATAGAGTAAATATACAAAGAAGTTTTATTTATTTACCATATCTCTAATTTATTTATATTTTTGTTTATTTACTATACTTTTGGATTAAGTATAAAAATAGATTTTATTTATTTACCATACCTCTGTTTTGAGTGTTGGTAAACCTTTTTATATTTTAAATTTATATTGTGTTTATACATAATACTAATTAAATTGATTTCTAAATAGGGATGACATTCTATTAAAAAAGTTAAATGTTAAATGTTAAACATTACATGTTTACGTGTTTTTTCATGAGATCACCCCATACTGGGTTGTAGAGGGCCTCTAGGGACAATTAAAATATGGTAGAGATGTGTAACTCAATGTAAGTAATGCATTACATTTTAACTCAAGTAGAATAAAATAAATTAATAAACAAAAATAACCCTATAAAAATTAAATAATAAAAAAAAATGACCCATGGTATTGATACATGGTATTCATGTGGAATATAACTTGTTTCAGGGGGGAAATTTTGATGTTATATTTAAATACATAATTAGTTGTAGAAAATGATGGTGTTAAATCCATGTAAGTAAAAAATAATTATTGATATGTTTTTGTTGGGCATTTGTTGGTGGTGGTGGGGAAATACTAGAAAAAAGTCTGAGATCTAACAAAAAAATTTAATTGTTACATTTTATCTAATATTTTTGTCTACCTCCATCCACATTTTACTAGGTTATGGTGGGTAAAATATAATATCATTCCAATGAGAAGCTCTCTACGCCCCAATATGGGGTAGATCTCACCTAATCATGTAAAACATAAATGTAAACTTAAATCTAATGTTGGATTTCAAGCCTCTGTGGAAGTTTTTTGTAGCTTCATGTTCCGGATTATCCACAGTTTCCAGTTCAGTCTGTCGACGTTTCAAACCCCAAAGGGGGTCCATCATCAGGACAACTCTGAAAGATAAAACGAATGAAATGAACGAGAGATGATGAGAGAAGAAGCAAGGCACCTGGATATAAATACACGAAAGAACCCTAATAGAACTAATGAGAGCCGACACATGACTTTACAATTTTAATTATCTTTTTATTATTTCTTGTTATTTATTTATATTTGTTTGTTAATGTTATTAATTTATAATTTTTATATTTGTTTTTATTGTTATTAATATTTAGATTTATATTTAATATTTCATTTTATATTATTTTAACAATTAGATTAATTAATTGATTAACCAATTAATTAATAAAATAAAATTAATTAATTAATTAATAAAATTAATTATAATATTAATTAAAGTGATATAATTATTTAAAATGCATTTAATAATTTTTAGAATAATAATCATTTTAATTATTATTATTTTATATTTATATTAAATCAAAATTATTATTTTTAATATAATTTTTACTTTCATTTTAGATTTAAACAACCCTTTTTATTAAAACCTTATTCCCCAATTTTATTTACTCTTATTAATCATATTTTATTTTTATTCTTTATTTAAATTAATATTTATGTTAATTTAATTAAGCCCTTTTTTTTCTTTTTTTTTTAATATTATATTATATGAATTATATTTAATTAATTCTATTAATTTTTATTTTAAAAACCTTATTACCCTATTTTATTTTTATAATCAAATTTTATTTTTAATTTTTAATTAAGGCCTTTAATTTAATTTAATTAATTACGCCCCTTAATTTAATTTAATTTAATTAATATACTTAATCAAATTAAATTAAATTAATATAATTAATTAAATTAAATTAAATTAAATGATAAGGGAAGATTAATTAATTAATTAATAAACCTTCTGACTGGAAGGTCTATTGATCTTGAGCTTCCAAGGGCTTTGAGGGGTTTATTTGTCTGATCAGGGGAAACCAGTTTCCACTGATTTCACTTCCATTGTCTCTGTTGAGGTTCTGCGGGAATTTCATAATTTCAATGGCCTCTCTGATTTTTCTTTTATGATAATTGTCCTCCCTTGCGATTACCTTGGCGTCTTCCAAACACATATGATGTTTGGTCTTGGATGAGTGCTCTGCAAGGGCCGACGTACGAGATCTATCATTCTTTATGTCAGCCGCGTGTTCTTTAAGCCTTGTTTTTAGAGACCGACCTGTTTCCCCAATATAACTCTTACCACATGAGCAATCAATCTTGTATACTCCCTTGAGTTGTTGACGATCGATGTTATCCTTAACCGACTTCATCATCTGCCTTATTGTTCCACATGTTGTAAATTGAGTATCTATGTTCTTCTTTTTTAATATTTTTGCAATCTTGTCGGTAACCCCTTGGATGTATGGAAGGTAAACCCTCCCCTGATTTTCTTTCTTGTCCTCAGGGGTATGCTTAGAGAGGGCCCTGTCTTGAGCCCTTTTTATAGCTTTCTTGATACTCCATTCCTTGTACCCAATGTTTTTGAAGACAGAGGTTAAGTGTTTGATCTCCTCCTTTAGGTGATCAGGGTCAGAAATCCTGAAAGCTCTCACAGCGAGGGTGTTTAAAACGCCAGATTTTTGGGATGGATGATGGTAAGAGTCAGCATGAAGATAGCTATCAGTGTGAGTTTTCTTCCTATAGACTTGGTGCCCCAAAGTGCCATCCTCCCTTCTACTGATGAGGACATCTAGAAAGGGGATCTTGCCATTCTCTTCTAGCTCCATAGTAAATTTGATTTCAGAGGATAAGGAGTTAAGATGATTGAAGAATTTCTCAAGTTCTGCTTTACCATGAGTCCACTTCAGGTTGGTGTCATCGACAAATCTTTTCCACCATGCTGGTTTTAAGTGGAATGAGTCAAGGGATTTTCTCTCAAAGTACTCCATGTATAGGTTAGCGACAATAGGTGAGAGCGGGGAACCCATGGCAACTCCTGAAATTTGTTCATAATAGTGATCTTGAAAACTGAAAAAGGTGGACCGTAAACAGATTTCCGCAAGTTTTGCTGTTTGAGGATCGGTGACCATCTTTATAACATGCACAGCTTCATCAAGGGGAATCTTTGTAAACAATGATACGACATCAAAGCTTACTAGAATATCATCTTTATCCACCCTTTTATCTTCAATAAGCTTTACAAAATCTGTTGAGTCTTTTATGAAGGAGTCTGTGTTACCAACCAGAGGTTTTAGGATCTTGGCTACATACTTAGCTAATTCATATGTAGGGGAGCCAATAGTGTTAACAATTGGTCTAAGAGGGACCCCCTCTTTATGGATTTTTGGTAATCCATAGATTCTCGGGATAACTTCACAGGTGGGAATCAACCTCTTTTTTTTTTTAATTTATTTTATTTATTTTTTTATTTTGTCATCCAGGTTGGTTTCCATGATGGCTTTCTTGACCTGCCTTATCACCTTGGGAATTGGGTTAGAATTGACCTTTCTATAACTTCCACAACTCAAATGCTCATTCATTTTGTGAATGTAGTCTTCCTTGTTTAACACCATGGTTGCTCCACCTTTATCAGCTTCTAGAACAACTATTTTATCATTATTACGAAGAGACTTCAGAGCCTCTCGCCCTTCTTTATTAAGGTTACTTTTTGGGCGTTTAGATTTCAACAAGGCTAAGGAACACTCCTGTCTTAATAATTCCCTGTCGTTTGATGACAGACTTTGTGTCCCATTTTCAATGTTGCAAATGATGCTTTCAAAGGGGATGTTCTTTGGTGAGATTGCAAATCCCAAACCCTTGCTCAAGATTTCAATTTCTTCAGGATTGAGAATTATAGATGAGAGATTTACCACCCTTTTCTTTTGCGAATTCTGAACAGAGTGGTCCCCAGTCACAACCCTATTGATGTTGTCATTATCCCTGGAAGCATCATGATTGTTGCTCATCCCATGGTTTGAATTATTTCCAGCATTAAATTCTTTACCCTTTAAGCGGCCTTCGTTCTTATGAAAATTATAATTCTTAATCCTTTTACTGCTATTATAAACCGCATTACCTCCTCTGTTGACTGATATTTTATCTGAAACTCCGTTACTGATTAAATCTAATGTTTAACATTTAACATTTTTAATCTAATGTTAGCCCTATTTAAAAATCAATCTAATTATTATTATGTATAAACACACTATAAATTAAAAATATAAAGAGCTTTACAACACTCAAAAAAGAGGTATGATAAATAAATAAAAATATAAATAAACCATAGGTATGGTAAACAAATAATTTTCTGTTTTTGTTTTTTTTTTTAATATTTACTCCAGAGGTATGGTAAATAAATAAACTAGAGGTATGGTAAATAAATAAAACCTATTTTTATATTTACTCCATTAAGCTCTTTATATTTAAAGAAAACTCAGAAACAAGGTTTTATTTAGGTGAAGCCTATGGGGAAAATTATTATTAATTCCATGAAAAAAAAATTTATTAACCCAAATATCAATATTAATTATATATATTATTATTATTAAATCTAACATTCATATTAATATATTATAATATTAAATTTATTAACTTTGGATTAATACAATATTAAATTTGTTATAGTATTATATATATTAATATATCATGATATATATTAACTCTAGATATATATGGGAGGGAAGAACAAAGACATATAGTGATAGAGGTGGAGAGGTAAGGGTAATGACAAGGGATAGATGTAGATAAACTGAAGGAGAGGGTAGAGGACGAATGAAGAGAGAGAGAAGGAGAGGAGTGAGAGAGGTAGAGAAGCGTAAGAAAGGGAGAGGGAGACACAAAGATGGAGGGGGGAGAGAGAGAAGGAGAGAGGGAGGGAGATAGTGAGAGGATTGGAGGGCAAAGAGAGAGATAGAGAGAGAGATGGGGGAAGAGAAAGGAAGGTAGGAGAGAAAGGTGTTGAAGAAAATGTAACTAAGTTTGATATTTATACATGTAATTTTGATCATTGTACTTGTAAAAAAAAGAAATATTATTTCTGAGAATTATAAGAATGAGTTTCTTGCTCATTCCATAGGTCTAGGAAAGTCAAAGAGTCAAATATCTCTTCTTGAGAATTTATAATGTATATGAGTCAACCTAGAGTCTAGTTCAGCCCTTGAAGACAATCACAATCCTCGTGAAGAAGGCAGCAAACTAAACGATGAAGAGAACAATCAAGTCGGCCAACAAAATTGACATAAGGAATAGACACATTGGCTCAAATGAATTGACACAACAATTCAATAGTTCATGTCGGATTGAATGCATGGAAAACCACCTATAAATAGGAAGTTGGGATCACCACAAAAGAGCAAAGAGAATCTCGCATATCTCCGAGGAAGCTCGGATGGGTACAAGTATGTTACTTCACATATGTTGAAGGAGTATAATCTCGGATGGACACGGTATGTAAACTATCTCAAAACTTCACAATAAATATCAGTCTCCTAAATCAAGTACATATGGCTGTTGGTGTCAATTGTTGAATGGTGTCAACACTATTTAGTGTTTCGGTGCATTACCAACACACACCTACACCTTGGTGGAAAAACATGATACAAATCTTAAAGTAATGATGAACATTGTCACAAGGGTCTACACTCTTGGCAAGAAATATTTTTTTACTCTGTCTCAGTGCACACACATCATAGGCACAGTCACTATAATCACTGTCTTATAAACTCGATGTATTTGTATGGAAGAGGATCTCTGTAATTTCTGTATAATAGTAAAGAAAAAATGAAGCTCATAGTTATAACAAGTCTCTTAGTGAAAGCACATTTATTTTGCAACAGTAATGGATGCATTCATGATGAAGTGATGATGATGATCCCAATGATATCAAGAAGAGGATTGGTGCCTTGGGCTTGGAGCAGATCAAATAGTCCAGGGCCATGGCCTTGGTGTTCGTCAATATGAAATCCCTATAAGAAGAATTTTGTATGGGTTTTCCTCTCTAAGAGGGAGACATTTTGGGCCTGGCAGAAAGCCAACTTTTGTGTTCTTGTCTCTTTATTTTGATATCTATTTAAAGAACTAAAGAAGACACACTAGCATTAAAGAATTTTCTATGAATTAAAGTTAAATATCTCAAATAGTTATCAATTCAAGAAGAATCACATTAAATCTCCATGCCCTAGATTCTTCAACATGGTATTAGAGTTATTAGAGTTATGGTTGTAGCCTAAGGATGGGCATAAAAGAGACACTTAAATATTAGTCTTCAACGAACAAGAACAAGACAAGTCAATATAAATATCAATTAAGGTGAAGGAGGACATGCTCCGTATCAACATACATATGAAAATAGTATCTCTGCATTCCTGTCTTGGTCTCCTCATGACTATATTATTTAACACAATCACTATCTCATCATGCTCGAAGGAGATAAATACATTATCTCGGTATATTTGTTTCAGTAATCTCTCAACATAGTCTCAACATACCTATAACGGAAAGATACAATCACAACACATCTATGTCAAAGCCTCAGATAGTTGTAATAAGATAACTTTGATGTTTGAACAAAGACATACTCTATCTCATCACAGTCATAATCGAATATAGTCATAACGAATCTCAATACAATTGTGACACACATTGTCATGGTTTGGATGAAAGCCATGATCTCGAAGTGCAGAGATGATTTCAATAAAAAACAGTGAAGGTCTTAGGAAAAATGTGACAATAAAGGATGAAATAGTGATGAAGCTCGGGTGGGGTCAAAGTATATAATCTCACATAGATGGAGAGGATCACTGAAGCACTCATGGTCTTGGCATAAATTATAATCTCAGATTTGATGCTAAATTACAAGGGTAAGTCTCGCGTTCCTTACTACCATGATCTCAGTCAAAAAAAATATTGTTGATAATCAGAAATTTGGAAAAAGAAGACAGTCTCGGTAATAAGACATTGTATCTATACCCAATCCAATTACTATCTTTGTATATGTTATTCGGTGGCAAGTTCGAGCTCATGTCACAGTGCCTCTCTACATAATTTGTATATATAGTGCTCATAGATCTCATTGTCTCGGTACAATGTCACAATGATATACTTTTCACAATTTCAAATCTTGTTTATAAACATAGCATAATGCTCGATGCTCAGATCATAGCATGAATTTGCTAATGCTAAATTTAATAAGGTTCACTTGTGGAATCATAGTATCACGAGCATGTCAACAATGTGTTCAAATATAGAAGGAGTCAAAAGTACTAAGAAGATGAATTTGGAATCAAGATCATCTCAAGATCATAAAGCACTTTCGATGATGATAAGATAAAAATGTCATGGTGCTAGAAAGTCTTCGAACAATTTTTTTTTTTGTAAAAAGATATTAGTGGTTCATGATGGGCAACTCAAGCAAAGAAAGCATCAATGTGAATATCTCATCTTCACATGACAAGTAAGTATCTTTCATGTCAAATCAATTTTTGTTTAATGACTTCGGTCTACAAGGCAATGAAAATGTTAGATAATAATCCTAACCCTCATGAAAATTTCCTTGCATGAAATAAGGACAATAGTTATGGTCCTAATCGATGAGTGAAGTCATTAAACAAGGTCTCCTTTGAATTCATAAAGGTAAAAATTAGGAAATATCGTAGAGAAACTATGAAGATCATGTGAAAACTCATGTCACCAGATAGGATGGAAGCCCATGGTAATAGGGAGTAGAATCATTGAATTAGTCTCTCTATAAGTATATTTTTGGGCTCCTAGATCCTAAATATAATGTGACTACAATATATATTATAGATATGATATGACATCATGGAAATACTAGAAACAAGATCTCATGACACCATCATGAGGGTGACTAAAATCTCAAGTATAAGTAAGATACCTCAGTCATCAACTTAGGGTTTCTATGAAATAAGGAAAGTTATAGGCAACAAATTTGTAGAACTCATATAGTTAAAAGAAGGCTCATCATGCAGTAAAAGGAAAACATTTTTTGGATAGTGATCTTTAAGATCCTCAAGATTCTCTGATGGAATCTTCACTAATCTAAGGATGAAGCAAGTGTTTCAATAGTAACTCCAACTTTTGGAGTTCATGAATAATGATATGATGATGTAATATCAGTTCAAGGGGTTGAAGATATTTCAATCAAGGAAGCTGCTGAAAAAAGCCTAGACAACCTAAAGGTAAAATGAGGTATGTATACTTGTATTTAAGTTTTATAATGTCATGTCATATGGTTTCATATCAATAAATCTATCTTAAGAATAATGATCGAAGAAAAATGATCTCCTCCTCTGAAAGGATGCAAAAAGACATAAGTCACACCAGATGAAATCAACACAATATGTCCTCATACAAAATATGAGGTGGTTGACTACAATAACATAACTCTGATTTGAAAACCTCTAGTGATCCAAATGGATCCTAGAAAACCCTCTAAGTCTTCAAAACCCAAAAACTTTTGCATAAGAAGAAGAGTTATAACAGTCGGATAACACTATGAGCAGGAAAAAAAATAAAGAAATCCTTGAAAAACAGAGTATCAGTAGTTTAAAGCAACTTTGAATCGGAGTCGTCAGATCTGGCCGATCAACGGCTCAGATCTGATCGGAAAATTGCAATTGGCAAAAGAAAAGGGAGGCTATCGATGGAGACCACAAGGAATGCGCGATAACAATTAGCTAGGTCAATGAGGACCGTCTATCAAGCGTGCAGATTGATGGCCCAAGTTGCATCACAGTATCGCTATCGGCAAATGCAAAGGAGCACTTACAATGGCCTGAGGTATGTGTGATATGAGATTACGATCAATCGCATTACAATATCACGTTGACACATTTAAATGGAGAAGGGCCTATAATAATGATGACAATGATAGCTAGACCCGATAAAACTATGGACGATATTTGATAATATTTTGAGTCTGGAAACAACGTTTTTCAGTGTAAACCAAATTTTTTTTAAACAAACGAAATAAAAGGGATAAAGCACCAATGCAATATTAGAGACCCGAAGCGGTTTATTTATGTCATTGAATACTATTTCATGTCTAATATGAGCGGGATTTCATGTTTTAATGTATTTTTTTTATATAAAAGGGAAATCACAAAACATGCAGGATTACGGGAGGACCAAAGGTGGTAAATGGTTTGTGCCAGGCTCCTCCCAATCCCATACAATGGTTGCCATGTGTCTAGCCTGAGGAGAGAGAAATCATCCTTATTGGGCAGTTAACCCCTGTATGAAAGGGCCACCCAAAATGAACCACAGCTGTTGGACCTGGATCTCCTAGATCAATGGTGTAGATGCAATGTTGGTATACCGGTGGACCTGATAGGAGTATAAGGTGGATTAATGGATGTTTGAAGTCTGATAGACAGTGTTTGGTGGAATTTTCCTATGTTTAAATTTATTTCTCTTTGTAAATAGAGAATGGTGATTTCGAAGGATTTCGAAAGCCCAATGACCCATTCCATTATAGTGCAGGTGGCCACCATCCCTGAAAGCATTTAGCAATGATTACTAATGCTCAGAGGGGGATCTGAGCGGACAAAGGTTGAGAAACCAAAGAGCCCAAGAAGGTGAAATGAACAGACACCACAAATTGGCTTTAAAGCCACAGACAGAGAGCAAACAGAGGCAAGTAGTGCTGAGACAAAGCAACAAATATGGGGAGTGAGTGACGAGAGTCTGTGTACTCAGAAGAGACTTGGGGGATCCAAGTAAAGCCTTATTGTTTTGTATCTATTGTGTGAGGATCAAATTGAGCTCACTGTTGTAAAACTCTATTTTTGAATACATAATAGAGAGGTGACCACTAAAAGCTGGACCAGGAGACGTAGCCTAGGAGTGTTGGGTTTATGTCTGTTGTCTATTATGTTCTTTAACTGCTTCATTATTTATGTAGTTCACAATATTATCGATCTATTACATAAAGTAACTTAGGAAAATCCATGCACATGAGTCTGTAATACCTTAATAACTGTCTAAGATCATATATCGGATCAAGTGGTATCAGAGCTTTAGGTTTGCTAAGGTTAGACAAGCTTGTGCTAGATTGTTGAATGCTTACTAGGTCAAAGCTCAAAGTAGGAGAAGGAGAACTAGTTGAGACTAACCCAGAAATAGGAAGAGTCTATCCTAGGAGGAATATGGCAGAGGAAATTCCCTTGGAATCAGATTCTCAGTTCATGGACAGTTTCATGACCATGAGAGCCATGGTAGAAGAGATGGGTCGAGAATTCAAGAAAGGTCAAAGTGAAGATACTTCAACCTCCAAACAAGACAAAGGAACAGAGGAACCTCTTCTAGATGGCCATTCAGAAGGCAAAGGGAAAGGGAAAGAGCCTCCTCTATCAACACCTCCTTCTTTCCCTTTGATTAAATTAGATGTAAAATTTGATTTGCCAATATATGATGGAGAATTAAATGCAGAAAAGCTAGATAACTAGATTAGATAGATTGATGTATATTGCAGGGTGAAAAAATTTGATTCAGAAACGAGAAAGATTCAGTTGGCCAACCTTCACCTTGGAGGAACTACCCTAGTTTGGTGGGAAGGTAGGACATAAGCTGATTTGAAGAAGCATGGTAAAATTCTTTCTACCTAAAGTGAATTTGTTTCTTCCATTAAAAAACAATTCTATCCACTAGCTTAAATGCAGCAAGCAATGATGAGTTGGCAAGATCTTCTCCAATTAAAGGGGCCAAGTGTACAAAGCTATACCTAGGAATTTAGAAAAAGAGCTTTAATTCTAGGCATTTCTCTAGACTCACCTGAAACTTTGCTGAAGTATATAGGTGGTCTACATAGCTATTTAAGGCACACCATTCTCATGTTTAACCCCACTAGCATAGATGAGTGTCCGTTCAGGCTACACACCTAGAGGCTAGAGGCAAGAATGTGAACCTAGAGATTGGGGGATCATCAAAACCCACTACAAGCAAGAACAAAGAAAAGAGGAAGCAGAAATGGAAAGAGAGGAAGGCAAACACTATAAAGAAAGACAAACCCTTATGTACTCACTGTAAGAAGGATGGATATGATTATGAACATTGTTGATCTTTGCATCTAGAGCTAAAACCCAAGAAGTTCGATGGTAAGAAGAAGAAGACTGTTGCTGCTATTCAGAAAGATTTGGGGTCAGTCTTAGGTCATGAAACAAAAATCACAGCCACAGGTATAAAAGGTAAAAATTCTGAAGCATCTACTAGTAATTCTACACAATCTATTGATAATGAAGAAAATGAGAGGAAAAGACATGATCTTTTTTCATATTAGAGTTATTTCCAAGCATCAAAAGATTGATACTTTATTTGATAGTGGTTCACAAGTAAAATTGATTTCTGAAGCAATTGTAAAGAAGTTGGGATTACTAACCACACCTCACAAGAAGCCATATCCATTAGGTTGGGTATGTGATAAATCAAAGCTACAAGTGACTAGACAATGTCAACTTAGGTTTGCTTTTGGGTCAAATTTTGTAGATGAGGCTAAGTTAGATATAGTTCCCCTAGATATATGTGGTATTGTTTTAGGAAGTCCTTACTTGTATGATAGAAAAACCATTTTCTACATAATTGAAAATAAGTATCAACTCACAAAAGATGGGATAGAATATATTGTAAGAGCTCATCGACTCAAAAATAAATACACTCTCATTAACTCATGGCAGATGAAAAACATTGTAATTCATATAAGAAATTTTTACTAATGGTTGGTTGTAAAGGAAAAGAAACATGATAAAACCAATGTATTTGAAGGTTGTGATGCTAAACAGAAAGCTGATTTAGAAAAATTTATTTTAGAATATGATATCCTATTTCAAGAACCTAAAGGTTTTCCACCCAAAAGGGAAATTGTACATGATATTCATTTGCAGCAAGATGCTCCATTGCCTAACATCAGAAAGTACATGTTATCCACTTTAGAGAATGCATATATCAAGAAGTAGTTACAGGAGCTACTCGACAAAGGGTTCATAAGGCCAAGCACATCACCATGTGGATCTCCAATCGTATTGGTGAGAAAGAAAGATGGTTTGTGGAGGATGTGCATTGATTACAGAGCACTGAATAAAATAACAATCAAGAATCATTATCCTCTTCCTTGCATAGATGATCTATTAGATCAGCTGAAAGAAGTTGTTTACCTTTCCAAGTTGGACTTGGTTAGTGGCTACCATCAGGTCAAAGTTGCAGAACAAGATGCATGGAAGACTGCTTTCAAAAAAAAGCAAGGGTTGTATGAATGGCTACTTATGCCTTTTGGCTTAACTAATGCTCCTACCTCTTTCATGAGAGTAATTAATGATGTACTCAGGCCTTTTATTGATGATTTTGTAATTGTATATTTAGATGACATTCTTGCTTTCAGTAAAACATGGGAATAACATTTGAAGCATGTAAAGTAGACTCTAGATGTTTTGAAAAAAGAAAATCTCTATGTTAAATTATCAAAATGTGAATATGGTAAAACATCTTTGAATTGTTTGGGTCATATTGTAGGGGTGCTGAATTGAAGATGGATCCCTCTAAGGTTGAAGTCATTGTGAACTGAACTAAACCCAAATCTGCTACAGAAGTTAGGAGCTTCCTAGTGGTAGCACAATATTGGAGAAAGTTTATTGCTAACGTTTCCTTGATTGCAGCTCCTTTACGTGCTTTCACAGGATTGAACAAGGTGTTTCAGTGGGGAGGAAAATAGTAGCAAGCCTTCAACACCTTGAAATAAAAGATTAGTACAACACCAGTACTAGCATTTCCAGATCTTCAAAGACCATTTGAGATTTAAATAGATGCCAGTGACTATGCCATGGGAGTAGTGTTGATGCAACATGGTAAACCCATATGTTATCATTATGAGACATTTAATTCTGCAGTAGTTAATTATCCCACATATGATAAAAGAATTGTATGCATTAGTGCAGAGTATGAAAAAGTGGAAACATTGCATATTGGGCAAAGAAATAGTTATACATACTAATGATGCAGGAGCATGCACTCAGACGGGAAAAGCTTGCTGTTCCTATGTTTTTTCCTCAGTTAGAAATAGGAAAATGCCATCTTTTTAGATAGAATAAGGCATGAGAAAGAAAAGCTAGGATTTTTAGGTACTGTTGCTTTGGTTTGAGTAATCACTTTTGTAATAAAGCAGCTAGAATAGGAATGGGAAAAATCAGGAAAGTTTCTTCTAGAGTTAGCTTTTATGTATGCATGGAAAAAACAGTGTGAAGGGATGGAAAAGGCGCGGACCTGTGTGTGAAGGAGTAATAAAAAATAGTTAGCTGTGTAATAATTGGGGGGGCGCTGTTCATAATTGGATTTGCTGAATAGAACAATGGAGAACTTGGCTCCAAACTGGCAGTGTCATGTGTAATGTGAATGCCTGAATTTATATTAAATCGGTGCTTATAATTCTTGAAAGAAACCTGAATCTCTGTGCGCCATCATTTTAATTGAAATCTCTGTGCCTCCATAGCCAAAACCTGTGCGCTGTCCTTGTCCATCAATTATGAAGCCGATCCGTGTTGATTTTTGTTGGTAAACAGTGTTACCTCTGCGCGCGCGGGTGTCATAGTTACTACGCACTATTTTAAATTGACAGGTTTTGAATTGGTGTGAATTCATTCAAATCTGCTGTGGAAACAATCCGAATAGAGCTGCGTTACATTCAAGATCCATTAAGTTATATATATATATTGAAGAACAGAGATTTCATGACCGAGGGTCTCCACAACTTGCATGAAGAACAGATAGAAGATATAGAAGGTATAACGATCAGATTGGGAAGTTTGTCTTTGGAACCAGACAACGGTTCATCATTTGTGGTATCAGAGCCAGCCACTGACATAGAGTTGAATCTCAGGAGAAGGATGGCTTTCAGGGTTGGAAGAGGACGAGGACGTGGACGTGGTGGAAGAGGATGGCATGCTGAGAATGTCCAATTGAGGGGAGAAATAGAGGAGCTACGAGCTAGGTTGGATTCACTAACCTCCGGCAGGAATATAGATGATGGAGACGTGAGTGAACCTGAAGCTGAAGCTATTGAAGAGGAAGCGGTAGAGATTACTCCTGAGATGAAGCTCTTTCAGTCAGTGATGAAAGCCACAGCCAGGCCATGGAACCAGTTAGTACCAGTATATCAAGGAGGACTAAATCCAGAGGAGCTAATTGACTGGATTAACAACATGGAGAAATTCTTCGATTATGAAGAAATGGGGAAGAGGAGAAGAAAGTAAAGTTTGTTGTCACCAAGTTAGTAGGCCATGCAGCGCTCTGGTGGGATGGTGTACAGGCAGAAAGGAGAAGACTGGGCAAGCAGCCAATCAAGAATTGGAGCAGGATGGCAGCAAAGCTTAAAGGTAAATTTCTACCCATTAATTATCAGCAAATGTTATTTAGACAAATGAAAAATCTTAGGCAGAGAGCCTCAACAGTGAAGGAATATACAGAAGAATTCTATAAGGTGAGCATAAGAGCTGGGGAAGCCCAGAATACAGATGAGAGGGTGGCAAGATATATGAATGGCCTCAGAATGGACATTCAGGATGAGATTAGTTTACTGTCTCCAAAAACAGTAGAGGAAGCCTATCAGATAGCACTGAAGGCTGAAGAAAAACTCATGAGGAAGCAGTCTGCCCGTGGGAGAGGGACTTTCAGAGGAAAGGAAAGTCAAGGTGGTAGTGGAAGATCTACAGCACCTGCAGAAGGAGCTAGCAGTAGCTCAACCCAGCATGCATCCACAGGAGGTGATGCAAGAGGCAGAGGGAGTTTTTCCAGAGGTAGAGGAGGCAGAGGAGGAGGCAGAGAAGTAAGATGCTACAGATGCCATAAGCTGGGACATAAATCTTTTGAGTGCCCAGAGAGTGCAGACATAAAGCAGAGGAATGCAATTGTTGCTCCAGCTGAGGAAGAGGCACCAGTGGCAGCAGTGATAGAAGAGGTGGATACACCAGAAAGCGGAGAGTCTTTGGTACTTAACAAAGTTTTGATCAAGCCAGCAAAGGAGGTCACTGAACCGCCACAAAGGAAAACTTTGTTCAGGACAGTATGCAAAGTTCAAGGGAAATGTTGCCAGATGATCATTGATAGTGGCAGCACTGACAACTTGGTTTCTACAGAGGTAGTAGAGAAATTGAAGCTGAACACAAGGAGGCACCCAACACCGTATAAAGTTTCCTGGTTGCAATAGGGACATCAACTGCTGGTAAGTGAACAGTGTGAAATAGAATTCCAAGTGGGCAAGTACAAGGATAAAGTTGTTTGTGATGTGATGCCTATGGATGTGTGTCACATATTGCTGGGGAGGCCTTGGCAATATGACAGAGCAGCCATGCATGATGGGAAGAGGAACACCTACAAATTTGGAAAGGATGGTGTCAATCATACATTGTTGCCTTTGCAGGAGGATGTACCAGGACAGAAGACTGATTCAAAAACTTTGTTATTTGGAGGAAAGGAATACTTGGAGCAGACAATGGATGTACAGTCGCAACAAGAAGAACTCACAGCAGCCGAGTTGGAAGAGGAAGTTCATGCAAATGAAGAAAATGATCAGCTGGGAGAACCGGTATCTGAACCGACAAGTGAGATTGTTAAAACTTGTAGTTTTCCAACTGACAAGTTGTGCATGAATGCAGGTGATGAGATATTAACAACAGAAAGCTTGGCCTGTGGAAGTATCAAAGATTGTACAGAAAGTTTTTCAAAGGAGTTTACAGTGTTATGGCATGAGTTAAGTGTTCTGGAGCAGAGAATAGAGACACAGAGGATAAGTATTCAGGATATAAAAACAGAGATGAATGGAAATAAAGAGGTTCCAGAACACATAGGTATTCTTGAAGAAGATGATGTTGAGGAGAGACTAACTGATAGTCTCAAGAATGATTGGGATCAGCATACTGAAGTGCTGGCAGTGGGAAATAAGGCACTAAGGCCTTATGATTTTTATTCTGATAAGTGTTTTGTGAATGAAGGTATTATTGCAGGTACTGGTGAATATTTGACTCAATCAAGCAGTCAAATGAAAGGAGAAGGAGTTTTCTGTTCCAGAAGACAAGAGGGCATGGATGATTGGGCGGCAGTCAGAATAGAAACAAGAATGAGAGAAAGGCATCAAGTACCAACAGATGGGGACTTGCAGAACAAAGTATGGGATCCAGGCGGACAAGAAAAAAAAAAAAAGGCATGATCAGGAGATCATGATCATTTTCAACCTTGGGAGTCTGATGCAGGAGCATGCACTCAGACGGGAAAAGCTTGCTGTTCCTATGTTTCTTCCTTAGTTAGAAATAGGAAAATGCCATCTTTTTAGATAGAATAAGGCATGACAAAGAAAAGGTAGGATTTTTAGGTACTGTTGCTTTGGTTTGAGTAATCGCTTTTGTAATAAAGCAGCTAGAATAGGAATGGGAAAAATCAGGAAAGTTTCTTCTAGAGTTAGCTTTTATGTATGCATGGAAAAAACAGTGTGAAGGGATGGAAAAGGCGCGGACCTGTGTGTGAAGGAGTAATAAAAAATAGTTAGCTGTGTAATAATTGGGGGGGCGCTGTTCATAATTGGATTTGCTGAATAGAACAATGGAGAACTTGGCTCCAAACTGGCGGTGTCATGTGTAATGTGAATGCCTGAATTTATATTAAATCGGTGCTTATAATTCTCGAAAGAAACCTGAATCTCTGTGCGCCATCGTTTTAATTGAAATCTCTGTGCCTCCATAGCCAAAACCTGTGCGCTGTCCTTGTCCATCAATTATGAGGCCTATCCGTGTTGATTTTTGTTGGTAAACAGTGTTACCTCTGCGCGCGCGGGTGTCATAGTTACTACGCACTGTTTTAAATTGACAGGTTTTGAATTGGTGTGAATTCATTCAAATCTGCTGTGGAAACAATCCGAATAGAGCTGCGTTACATTCAAGATCCATTAAGTTATATATATATATATTGAAGAACAGAGATTTCATGACCGAGGGTCTCCACAACTTGCATGAAGAACAGATAGAAGATATAGAAGGTATAACGATCAGATTGGGAAGTTTGTCTTTGGAACCAGACAACGGTTCATCAACTAATCATCAACCGCTTCAATTTTTACACTCACAAACTAAACTGCAACACTCAAGACACTATAGGTGGATGGGGTTTCTACAACATTTTCATCTTGTCATCAGATATAAGAAAGGCATACACAACAAGGTTGCAAATATGTTATCCAGACCAATCGTAAGTGCATCTACTATACTTAAGCATAATTTAGTATTGCATGAAAGCTACATTGAACAATATGCTCAAGATGTAGATTTTAAAGATGTATATGCAACTTTAAGTCATGGCAAACAAGTAAAAGAATTGGATTATCATGTTAAGGACCAACTCTTTTATCATTTTGGAAAGTTATGCATTCCTCGAACTGAAAGAGTTAACATAATCCGAGAAGCACATACTTCTCTAATATCAAGTAATTTTGGTGTAAGTAAAACAATTGCACAACTACAAAGGTTCTGTTATTGGCCAAGAATGCATGAAACAGTTTCTAGATATATTAAAGGGTGTACCATGTGTGCTAAAAGCAAGCCCAACAATAGAAAACTAGGCTTGTACACTCCACTTCCAATTCCTTCTCATCCTTGGGAAAATGTTTCCATGGACTTTGTTCGGGGACTGCCAAAATCTAGAAAAGGTCATGACTATTTATATGTTATTGTGGACAGGTTTAGCAAAATGTGTATTTTAATATTTTGTAACAAGCAAATTACAGGTGAAAAAATAGCAAAGTTGTCCTTTTAGCATGTATGGTTTCATTTTGGATTACCCACTTCTATCGTCTCTGATCGAGATTCCTGATTTGTTGGGAAGTTTTGGTCAAGTATATGGGAGTTAATGGACACCAGATTGAAGAAGAGCATAGCATTTCATCCAAAAACAGATGGCCAAATAGAGGTGGTCAACAGGACAGTGATCCAGTTCCTCAGGGGCTATTGCAGCAAGCATCCCAAGCTTTGGGATGAACATTTGTGTTATGTGCAACATGCTTACAACCGTGCTAAAAATTCTTCTACAAAAAGATATCGTTTTGAGACTTGTTTTGGTTTTATACCAAGGTCTCCCTTGGATTTTGTCTTTAGTAAATACATACCAGTTGATGGACACAATGATGTGGACAAAGCAACCAAATTCATTGAACAGATCCAAGAAATTCACTAGGCAGTGCAAGAACAGCTGGAAAGGAGCCAAGCCAAGTACAAGGCAAGGCATGATAAGCATCAAATTGAGCATAGCTTCCAAGTTGGTGATCAAGTCTAGCTATACATCAGCAAAGACATAATACAAGGTGAAGGTAAGAAGCTAAAACCAATAAGGCATGGGCCTTTCAAGATACTTGAGAAAAATGGTGAGAATGCTTTTCGCCTTGATTTTTTCCAACTTACATGCACATTTATTTAGTAGTTAATGCAGAGAAATTGAGACTATTTGAACCTTCATTCACTAAAGATCCCGAAGAGAAAAGTCAATTGCCTTATATTGATGATCTGTTTCCTGAGTATCTCAGTGAGTTATAGGAAGATACAGTTCTGGACAGGAAGGTGAGAACTACGTGCACTGGGGATGTTGAGTACCTCAGAATTGGACTCAAAGGTTCAAAACCAAGTCGTGCAAGATGGATAGAGATTGAACAAGTGAGGAAGTTGTATCCTCACTTGATTGATGCTTAAAAACCAACTTTTGGTGGTCCAAAAGCCTTTTTAGTGGGAAGGCGTGATCGAAATGGATCATAGAAAACCCTCTAAGTCTTCGAAACCCAAAAACTTTCACATAAGAAGAAGTGTTAGAACAATCGGATAACACTATCGGGAGGCAAAAACATAAATAAATCCTTGAAAAACAGAGTATGGGTAGTTTAAAGCAAACTTTGTATTAGAGCCATCGGATCTGGCCAATCAACGGTCTAGATCCGATTAGAAGATCGTAAGCGGTAGAGGCAAAGGGAGGCTATCAATGGAGACCACAAGGAATGTGCGACATCGATCAACATGGTCAATGAGGACCATTGATCAAGCACGCATATTAACAACCTAATTTGCATCACAGTATCACTTGGCAAATGCAAAGGAGTGCTTAAAATGGCCCGGGGTATGTACGATATGTGATTGCGATCAATTGCATCGCAATATCACATTGGCACATTTCAATGGAGCGGGGTTGATAATAACGATGACAGCAATAGCCAGACTCGATAAAACTATGGATGATATTTGATAATATTTCAAGTCCGGAAACAACGCTTTTCAGTGTAAATCACATTTTCATTAAACAAACGAAATACAAGGGATAAAGCACCAATGCGATATTATGGACCCGAAGGGGTTTATTTATGCTATTGAATACTATTTCAAGTCTGATATGAGCGGGATTTCATGTTTTAATGTATTTTTTTTTATATAAAATGAAAATCGCAAAACAGACAGGATTTTGGGAGGACTAAAGGTGGTAAATGGTTTGGGCTAGGCTCCACCCAATCCCATACAATGGCTGCCATGTGTCCAGGCTGAGGAGAGAGAAAACCATCCTTATCGAGTGATTAACCCCCATATGAAAGGGCCACCCGAAATGAACCACAGCCGTTGGATCTGGATCTCCCAGATCAATGATGGAGATGCAATGTTGGTATACAAGCGAACCAGATAGGCGTATAAGGCATATTTATGGATATCTGAAGTCTGATAGACAGTGTTTGGCAGACGTTTCCTGTGTTTAAACGCATTTCTCTATGTAAGCAGAGAATGGCAATTTTGAATGATTTCAAAGGCCCGATGACCCATTCCGTTACAGTACATGTGACCACCATACCTGAAAGCATTTAACAATGATTGCTAATGCTTAGAGGGGGATCTGAGCAGACAGAGGTTGAGAAGCTAGAGAGCCCGAGAAGGTGAAATGAACAAACAACACAAATTGGCTTTAAAGCCACAGACAGGGAGGAAACATAGGCAAGTAGTTCTAAGACATAGGAATAGAGACAAAGAGTCAGTGAGGAGAGTATGTGTACTCACAATAGACTTGGGGGATCTAAGTAAAGCCTTATTGTTTTGTATCTGTTATGTGAGGCTCAAATTGAGCTCATTACCGTAAAACTCAGTTTTTGAAGACATAATAGAGAGGTCACCACTGAAGGCTGGACCAAGAGACGTAGCCCAGGATTGTTGGGTGAACTCCTTATTAAACTTGTTGTGTTTATGTGTGTTGTCTATTATGTTCTTTAACTGCTTCATTGTTTATGTATTTTGCAATCTTATTGATCCATTGCATAAAGTAACATAGGAAAATCCATGCACATGAGTTTGTAATACCTTAGTAATTGTCTAAGATCTTATATCAGATCATCTAGGAATGGAATGTGTGATTAAGGAAGATATCGTAAGATATGCAACCATGATAAAGACAATTAGCATCCTAGGACCAAGAAGAGTTGACTAGGAAATCTCCCGGAAAGATATGAAGACTGTGATGGAAGTTTGGAAAAGATAGAGACCCTTGACATCTATATATATATTATATATAATATATAATATATATTATATATATTATATATATATATATATATATATAAATATATATAGATATATATAGAATTATATATATAAAATAAATATAATTTTGGAAGTGAACAGCAGTATGCAGGAGCTAATACAAAGATGATCATGAAGAAGAGTGACTAAGAAATCTACCGGAAAGACAAAAGACACTGATGGAAGTCTGGAAAAATAAAGACCCTACAATCAATATATATAAATATATAATTATATAATATTATATAATATATATTTGGGAAGTGAGTCAACATGTATGCAAGATGTTGATACCTACAGAAATGTTGTCATGATAGAAATCCATCTCAAAAGGTATGATTTGATGTATTGTTATGCCTTGATTTCTTGGATAATGTCTGAATGAGTTCATGCATGGCTACTAGAAGAAGAGTTGTAAGTGCAAGGACAACTAGCATTCATGTGGTGGATGGAAATTTGTAAAATAAGCATGAAGAGAAAGAAGTAGCTAGATCAAGAAGGTTCTAGAAATGTACCAAGAAGGCCACTTTCCATGAAGAAATAAATGACATGATGAACCAAGAAGGAAAGTGATCGATGGCCAGTGCCCTACAAGGAAGAAGCTCAACTGAATTAAATGACATCAAGGAAAGAATTTGATCAAGCAGTTGAAGGACCCAAAAGAAAAGTTGTTGATGGAAAGGAGAGTCCCTTGTTAAGAGGGATCTCTAACAAATCCCTAATCAAAAGGGACCTTTGATTGAGTCACTCATGATTAAAAGGGAGTGATAGATGTGTTTTTCCATTTCATGTGTCATTTACTAGACCAGGAGTAACAACCATAAGTCTTAGTGAAGGCCATGAATAGAAATGTAGACACATGGTAGACACAACATTCTTGTCTTCACCTGGGAAGAAAGAATGGAGGATTGGGTAATCATCTCACATTCGATGGTCCTTGAGGATGTGTAGGGCATCCAAGACAAGAGTAGGGAAGAGGATCGATATTCTTTGAGGCCTAGGAACCCAAGAAAGAATAGTCCTAGAAGGTCATACTCAATGAACACTCGAGTGGGTCTGTACCTTAAGAGACAGTTATGAAGGTGTCTATAGTCATTGGTCTCACCATCATTGTGCTCTGATCTAATAGAGATAGATTTGTCAGTCAAGGCCTTGATGTGGAAACAATTTTGGTTACTATAATTTTATAACAGAGGTTACTAATTTGAATCTTCTTATGATAAATTCATCAGATTGAGAATAACCAAGTAGCATTGTAAATACCTCCCTAGTTAAGAGGGAGCATTGAAGAAAATGTAACTAGTTTCGGTATTTATACATGTAATTTTGATCTTTGTACTTGATATTTTTTTTTTGTGAGAATTATAAGAATGAGTTTCTTTCTCATTCCATAGGTCTAGGAAAGTCAAAGAGTCAAATAGCTCTTCTTGAGAATTTATAATGTATATGAGTCAACCTAGAGTCTAGTTTAGCCATTAAAGACAAGAAAAATCCTCTTGAAGAAGGAAACAAACAAAATGATGAAGAGAACAGTCAAGTCGGCTAGCAAAATTGACATAAGGAATAAACACATTAGCTGAAATGAAGTGACACAATAGTTCATTAGTTCATTTCGGCTTGAATGCATGGACAAACACCTATAAATAGGTAGCTGGGATCACTGCAAAAGAGCAGAGAGAATCTCGCATATCTCTGAGGAAGCTCAGATGGGTACAGGTCTGTTACTTCACATATGTTGAAGGAGTATAATATTGGATGGAGACAGTAAGGAAACTATCTTAAAACTTTGCAATAAATATTAGTCTCCTATATCAAGTACATATTGTTGTTGGTGTCAACACTTGAATAGTGTCAACGCTATTTAGTGTTTAGATGCATTACCAACACACAACTACTCCTTGGTGGAAAAGGATGATACAAATATCAAATTAATGACGAACGTTGTCACAAGGGTTTACACTCTTGGCAAGAAAGAATTTTGTACTCTGTCTCGGTTCACACACATCATAGACATAGTCACTATAATCACTATTTAATAAACTTGGTGTATTCGTATGGAAGAGGATCTATGTAATTTCAGTATAGTAATAAAGTAGAAATGAAGCTCATAGTTATAACAAGTCTCTCAGTGAAAACATATTGATTTTGCAGTAGTAATGGATGTCTTCATGATGTAGTGATGATGATGATCTCAACTATATCAAGAAGAGGATTGGTGCCTTAGTCTTGGAGTGGCTCAGATAGTCCATGGTCATGGTCTTGGTGTTCATCAATATGGAATCTCTAAAGAAAAATTTCGTGTGGGTTTTCCTCTCCAAGAGGGAGAGGTTTTGGCCCTAGCAGGAAGCCAACTTTTGTGTTCTTGTCTCTTTGTTTTGATAGTTGTTTAAAGAATTGAAGAATATGCACTAACACTAAAGAATATTCTACTAAGTAAAGTTAAATATCTCAAATAATTATCAAGTCAAGAAGAATCTCATTAACTCTCCATGCACTAGATTCTTCAACAAAAGGGAGAGCGAGGAAGGATGAGAGAGAGGACTTGTGAGAGAGAAGGAGGGAGGGAGGGAGTTGGAGGGGTAGAGAGGGAGGGAAGAAGAAATACATAAAGAGTGAGAAGTGGAGAGAGAGAGGGAGTGAAAGGGAGAGATAGAGAGAGATTGTGTATTTTTAAGGGTGAGATAAAGAGACAAAGAAGGATATATAGACAGAAGAGGGGAGAGAAGGAGAGAGGGAGCGATATATAACATAGTTTGAGAGAGAGAGAGAGAGAGAGAGAGAGAGAGAGAGAGAGAGAGAGAGAGAGAGAGGGGGGGAGAGAGAGGGAGGGAGGAAGGAAAGAGAAATGGAGTTAGAGGGGGAGAGAGAGGGAGCTAAGAAGAAAGAAATAGAGTGAGAAAGGTGGAGAGAGAGAGAGAGGTAGAGAGGACAAAAAGAGGGGAGAGAGATAGAAGCGAGGGAGAGGGATAGTAGGGGAAGAGAGAGAGAGAGAGGAGGAGGGATGGATAGATAGAAGATTGGAGAAAGAGAGTGTATGTTTTGGGGGTGATATAGAGAGACAAAGAGAGATAGAGATATAGATGGAAAGTGAATATACGGAAGAAGAGAGAGATGGAGAGAGGGAGGGAGGGACAGAGAGATTAATAGATATGGCATGAGAGAGCGTGTGCGTTTTGGGGGTTGAGATAGAGAGACAAAGAACGAGAGATGGAGGGTGATAAAGATATATATGGAGGGGGGAGAGAGGGAATAATATTTCTTGCACTAGATGCATTAATTTTAGTGTAGATGGTGATTTCTAATCCTATTTTATTACTTGCACTAGATGCATTGATTTTTAGTATAGATGTTGATTTCTAATGATATTTGATTGGTTGCACTAGATGCATTGATTTCAATGTAGATGATTTCTAATCTGATTTGATTGCTTGCACTAAATGCATTGATTTCTAATCCTATTTGATTGCTTGCACTCGATGCATTGATTTCAATGTATATGTTGATTTCTAATAATATTTGATTTCTTTCACTAGATGCATTGATTTCAATTTAGATTATTTCTAATCATATTTGATTGCTTGCACTAAAAGCATTGATTTCAGTGTAGATGATGATTTCTAATCTTATTTGATTGCTTGCACTAGATGCATTAATTTCAGTGTAGATGTTGGTTTATAATCTTATTTGCTTACTTGAACTAGATGCATTGATTTGAGTGTAAATGTTGATTTCTAATCCCATTTGATTGCTTGCATTAGATGCATTGATTTCAGTGTAAATTTCGATTTCTAATCTTATTTGATTTCTTGCATTAGATGCATTGATTTCAGTATAGATGTTGATTTTTAATTTGATATAATTGCATGTATGATAGTACATTAATTTTAAAGTGATTGGATTAACATTGTGCATTGATTTCAGTGTAAGCACAAAAAATTATTGACAATGTACATTGATTTTTGTGTTATAGTAACTCAACCTATTAATATTGGAAAGGAAGAGAGACAATGTATGATGTTTACTACAATAGCTTGAGCTGAATATTTAAATGGTTTATGATTTATACGAAAAGATGACAAATATCGAAAACATGACAAAAGTAACAAGGGTGACAATAGGAATAGTAGAAGAAAATATAGTTTGAGATTAATCACAATGAAGACTATTTGTAATTGAATATATTCTTATTATTCACATTTTCTATCATTCAACACTATTACATTGTCACTTTACGTTCAAATTTTTTATTTCATCATTAAATTTATTAACAATATTTGTCATCTCAACAAACCGAGGTAAGTAAGAAAATTTAAAATTTAAATGACTATATTAATCTAAGACATATTTATTATATTTAAAATGATTATATTAATATTAGATGAATTTACATATTATTGATAAAATTAATCATATGTTCGTTAGATTTTCTTTGGCCGCACATGCCTCGTGGATCTATTAGGCGTGAGAGGGATCAAATTTTCCTCAAGTTTTGCACTCAAAAAAGAGGTTTGCACCTCAAGGGATTTGATCTCTCTCGCTGCTTGATAGATCCGGAGTTAAGATGGATCTAGGCTCGTAATATTACATTCTAACCAATATTTCCGCTCAAGTCACTTCTGATTTTAATTTTTCTTTATATTTGAAGTTGAATGTAAACAAACTCAACTATAAAATTATTACTAGGAGTGAGCGTGATGGGAAAGATTAGGTAAAATGTAATAATATTACATTTTAATTAGTATTTCCCCCACATTAGCCACTTTTTATTGGCACGAGTTATAATAAATATTGGGTAACATACAATATTGTAATACTATTTTTTATCCAATATTTCCCCTCACCCAATTCACTCTTTATTAAAAAAGTATTTATATTTGAGATTCATATGTAAACTTAACTCCTATGTTTTGATTGTTTTGATCCAAGTACAGTAGAGATGTTGTAATATTTAACATTTTGACTTGGTAAAAATAAAATAAAAAACCATCAAATTAATAATTATATCTATAATATAATTATAGTTAATAATAAATCAGCCTAGATCCATCTTAACTCTGGATCAACCAAACTTCCAAAAAGATTAAATTTATTTCAATGCAAAGAGATTTGATCTTTAAAATGAAAAGATATTTGATACTTCTAGAGAGATTCTAAAATCAAAAATTAAAATGAATCTAAATTAAATATTAAAAAAAAAATTAAATTAATATATAATTCATATTAAATATTTAAAAATATACATTCTCATTAAATAATAAAAAAAAAATAACTAAAATAAATTAATAATCAAAATATTTACAAAATAAAATATTAAAAAAATAAAAATACAATATATTATATATTTCCTCCTATCTTTTTTAAAAAATCATACATTAAAAAATTAACATTTCCACACATTTAAATATTTTTTTATTATTAAATTTTTATATTTTGGAAATAAAGTTTTTTAAAACTTGTACTAATATTTAATGTAATATTAAAAATAATAAAATGAGATTTATATAAAAATAAAATTATTAATAAAATAAAATTTCTTATTTTGTATATTTAAAAATTTTAAATTTAGAAAATTCAAATTTAAAATATTATGAAGATAAGAATGTTTTTTTTTTTAATCAAGCATGAAAGTTTAAAGTGCAATGTAACTTTATTTTATTTTAAATTATTTTTGTAATATTTTTTTATTTTGTTTATAAGTTTGGTTGGATGATATTTTCATTATTTCTAACTTCTCTCCTCAATCGAGGATAGCAAAAGATTTGAATGTAAGACTTCCCATTTGGTTAGGTTTCTTTATTTTTTCTGATGCAAGAGTCATGCCTTCTATTCAAAATGTTCAAAAGGTAAAATTACATAAAATACAAACAACCACAGACTAAACCTCTTAGCACTAGGTAAAAGCCTCACTAAAATAAAAAAAACTTGCCAACTAGACCCTAAAGAATAAAACAACAGACCTGAAGTAACTCAAATCCAAAATAAACAGTGCGTGAATGGCCATCCCAATCACCTTATGACCCACCGCGTGGTAAAAGGCCCGGACCCACCAACATGCACATTGTTCCCTGACTGTTGGTTCTCCTCGCCTAATCCAACGGCGGAGGATCATATCGCATGAACCAAAAGCATAGAGAATTACCGTGCAATGAGGGCTTCTCCCCAACCTTGGCCACGTGTTGCATGGTGAGTGGAATCGCTCCCAACTCTGAAAAATAGCTCCCGACTTTAAGGGCATGCGATAAAACAAAAACCACCCTGAGGGCAGTATTGACACCATGGGAAATAATGCAGGGATTTTGAGTCTGCTGAGAAAGCCGGGACTCCATTCCCTTGCACCATCCCAACTCCTCAGGCACTTGAACCAAAGGAAGATGAAAATCTTCTTATCATTCTTGATGTTCTCCATCTGGTAATCCGATAACCACTGTCTGCCGAGCCACTTCCACTTGAGACTTTTGTTTTTGCGCTTACCTGGGCTGAGGAGGCAGACAAAGACCTACATCCCAATTGTAACATCAATTTTAAAATAACACTTCATATTGAATCCGAATCAACTAGATTCCGTCTTTGTGACTCTGTTTCAAAATAACGTTCTATCCTCATCCGCCTGATTGAGACAACGCTCCCTCAATCTATTCTGAGGCATCTCTTGCCAACTCAACTTGACTCTACTTTTGGTGCAGAGCACACCTTGATTGGCTAGAATGTCCGCCAATTTATTTTCCATCCTTTGCACATGAGTAAAACTCACGGTTCGCAAGCACAAAAGGTGAAATTGAATCCTTTGAAAGACCTGAAGTAGCCTCCAATATCTTGAGACTTTTTCTGGCTCCGTGCCACAATAGATTCTCTTGACCAAGTTAATGATTAACTCAGAATCAACTTCAATTATTATATTTTGGAGATTATCCTGCTTCAGGATTTCTAAACATTTCTCAAGTGCCATTAATTCTTCCATATTGTTTGTAGCTCTTTCCAAATGGAATTGAAAAATAAAAAGGATGTAGCCATTTTCATCCCTTAACACCCCTCCATAACCAGCAATACCCAGATTGCCTTTTGAGGCACCATCAATGTTGCATTTCAAAAAATCCTAAGGGGGAGGATGCCAGTAGTCTGGCTTATTGACCAGTTTCTTCACCTTCCTATCCATGCCTTGTGGTATAAGCCCGTGCATACCCAACTAAAGAAGTATCTGCATTTCAGCTTCTGAAGGTGGATTCTTTGGGGAATTTCGCACTAAAGTTCCCATTGTCTCCTTAAGTTGTCTTAAGATCTATGCAATAATGCGATGGGAGGAAATTTTTTCATTTTTTAATATTTTGTAGTTCCTCTCTTTGCAAACATTCCATATTATGAAGCTTAGAGTTCAACCCCAAGTTGAGTGAAGAATTTCATAATTAGAGAAGTTTCTTCTCCAGAAGGGTATTGATAATGCTTCCTTTGCCCTTGTCTATCTGTTTGGAAATTGTGGCAAAAGTATCCCACAACCTGGAGGTGAAAATGCAATTATTGAGAAGGTGCTCCATCGTTTCCTCTTGGGATTCCCAAAGCTAGCATCTAGAAGGTCCTAGAACACCCCTCTTCTAAATGCTTTCCCAAGCCAGAATTTTCTTATGATGTACTAGCCACATGAAGAGTTTGATTTTCATCCATCCTTGATGCCTCCATAGGTTCTGCCAAACCCTGTCCGGTTCATTGGAATCCAGCTCCAAGATTGTTGAGCCCCGAAACTACCTCTCTTCCAAGCATTTTCTTAAACCTTTCTCTTTTGTTTTCTCATGTTAGTGCCTCCTATGCTATCAAAAGTTGTTACATGTTGATTTCAGGAGAGTATTTTAGTGATTTTCAAATTATATCATTGTGTGTGCTATTTGATCTAGGTTTTGTTTATCAGCTACCGAATGTAGCCACTTTTCGCAGCTAACTGGCAATTCCACAGTTGTTTTCATTGTTTTAAAGGTTACAGGTGTCAGTAGGAGGAATGAGACACATGGGCAAATCAGGAATTATCCACACATGGATGAGGTCGTATTTACTTAGCCAAATTTGGAAGGAAAGGTCCCAGTCAAAGGGAGGTCAACAGAGAGTTCTATGAAAACTAGAACTCTGTTCCTGCATGTAAAAGAAGCCCGAAGCCGTTTGTAAACTCATGGATCCGTTTTCTCCACCTGCATGCCATATCCATAATGAAATCCAACATCCATCTCAGATAGATTTACTGCTCATGGCAACCGAGAGGCTGAGTCCTCAGGTTTTGACCTGTACACGTGTCCATTGTTGAGGAACTTCCTCTGAGAGATAGTTATCCATTTTCTCTATAAATATAAGCATTTGTAATGCAGATAGGATGTTCTTGATATTGTTGTTATAGCATTATTTTATTGTTCTGTAACCGAGAGACATATTACTATGTTTCATAATACAAGAATCTATTTTTCACATGGTTGTTTAAGTGTGGCTTGAAGTAACAACGTGTTAGTCCAAAGCTGTGCAAAGGGCCCCTACGTAACTGAGCTCCTTATTTTCTTTTTGTATAGTTTTCATGTATATTTTCTCTCATTCGAATTGTATATTTTTCATGTTTTACTTATGATCATAATCGTTCTAACTTTGTACATGTCTTTGCAACTTGTCACATTTCTTACGAACACTAATAGGTGCACTTCAAAATAGTTCTTTAAGTCTAGTTATGCTCAAGCTTCTTAGTGTAATTTTTTCATCAAGTGGTGTTATTGAGATTTTCTTCCTCTGCTGAACTTTAGTTTCAATTTAGGTTGTTTATGCTTTTACTTAGTGAGATTTGTTTATTGTTCAAGACAGTTTAGATATCAATGCTTTCATGCTATATGATGATATTTCCAGAGCCTTTAGATTAACCCTGTTTTAGAAGTTAATTGGTGAAATATTGTGCTTATAGCTGAAGTAATTGATTTTTCTTTCATTAGTGTGCAAATTAGTTAATTTAGATGTCATTCTTTTCATTCCATATGATGATATTTTCAGAGCCTTTAGCTTAACCCCATTTTAGAAGTTAATTGGCGAAATGATGTGATTATGGATGAAATCATTGACTAAGTTTCCAGTTTCTTTACTTTTTGGTTTTGAGTTGCAGCAGTTTATTAGATTTCAATTTTGCAATTAGGATGGACAACAGAGATAGTAATCTCTTTTTCAGTACTTCATTTTTAGTTTGGTTTATGTAGCTGCATGTTTACACTCTTATTCAAGTTCTGATTTTGTAGACAACATATTTTAAGATCTCTTGAGTTCAAAGTTTGGAAATTATCATAAGCAAGAGAATAAACCTTGTCTTTAGCTCTACATCCACACTTGATCTTTAAAATTATTTTTAAACTTTTTCTTTAACAATAGATTAGGATTTCCATTGCATTAAACCACTTTAGGAGATCAATAGAACAAAACCCCAAAACAAGATAAAACTGAAAACAATGAGGTAGGGAAAGGGTTGTCTAGCACATATGGTGCACTACACTTCATTAGTTTACGAATATCAGATTGATAACTTATGTAGCAATTGAGGACACACTAAATTGACTAGACATTTTGGTGCCATTGCCGAGGAAGTGTAACTAGGTAGCCTATCTCTTACATTAAAAAAAAAAGGAAAATTAGTAATTTCTTGAAGTATGCTCTCCTCTTGAACCTAGTGTGATCTGGAGGATCAGAAAAAAAAAATTATTAGTCCAATAATTTCTTGAGTACGCTCTCTTCTTGCACCTAGTGTGATCTGGAAGATCAGAAAAAGGATTATTAGCCCAATTAGAATCATCAAAAAAAAAAATGACATGCATAGAGAAAGAGATTCTAGGGTAGGGTTTATAGCTAGGGGAAAAATTTCAATTTTTACAACTCCAACTACCTCAAGGAATAGACAAGATACACCTCCATCCTAGACTCATACTCCCAGCCTTAGGATTCCTAGAATTCAAGGGGCAGTAACTGAATTAGAAGATTCTCCCAGTCCATCTACTAAATCTGACCCAGGAGAAGAACCCTTCTTCACCTCCATAGGGGAGCCTATTGCAGTTGAATAAGTAGAATTACCTAGAGAAGAAGAGGAGGTAGAAAATATCTCTCACCAGCCACTAATAGAAGAGCCGGAAGATTCTGAGGAAACTATCATGGTAGAAGAAGAGTAAGATGGATAATTTTCACTATTTGGAGGAAGGGGTAGAGGCAAAGGTAGAGGAAATAATGGAGGAGGTAGAGGTAACAATGGAGGAGGTAGAGGTAACACTGGAGGAAATAGGGAAGGCGATAACTCATTTGGATTCCCTAAAGTAGATGAGGAAACCCATACAACAATGAAAAACATTTCACCATCCATCCTCCCAAACTTTTATGGATTGCGAAGTGAGGATCCTGAAACATTTCTATTTGAGTTTGAAGTCTTATGCCGAACCCATGACTATCTAGAAGACTCTCAAAAACTCAAATTGTTCCCTTCAACATTGAAAGGGGCCACTCTGAAATGGTTTATGGGATTAGTCACTCAATCTATTAGGGCTTGGAATGATATGAGGTAGACATTTTTGGATAAATATTTGGATTATTGTATGCCTACCAATCATAAGGATGAGGTATTCAAAATGATGCAAAAGGAAGATGAGAACTTAGAGGATTTGCTTGAGAGGTTTCAATACAACTTAAAGAGAGCAAAAATGAACAATTTAGATGAGGAAACCTTGAAAGCCCTTTTATTGAAAGCCATTAGAGATGAATGGATAGATATTTTAAACATGATGGGGAAGGTAGACATCTCTCAACTTCCACTAAGTGACATAGCAAAACTATGTGTCCATCTCTCAAGAGGAAAATCTAAAACTGGAAAAGGGCCTAGAGATCCTTCTCTTATTAGAGCAAACAAATCTGCAACTGGGATAGTAAGTAGGGTAGAAATTGGCAATATGTTTGATGAGTTCAAAACTGACATTCTAGGGAGCCTTAGTGAACAGCTAGACACCCTCAAAATTCAAAACAAGCAGAAAACAGAAGCTGATGCCTTAGCCATATTTTACCCAAAATGTAGAAAGAAACATGCTCTAAGAGAATGTCCCTTAGATGCAAAAGTTGTAGAAACATGTATGGTTTGCTCGGAAAGTCATGACACCAAGGATTGTCCTTCAATCCTAGGGCTTAAAGTTGTCTTTCAGGAGGACCCAAATTCTGTAGAATCTTTTTGCTTTGTTTCAGGAAGACCTTGGTAAGGGAAACAAAATCAAGGATTTAACAATCCAATGAAATTTCATCCCCCGCCAAATTAGAGATTTTGGCAACAACCTTGGCCTCAACCTCAAAATCAGTATCAATCTCAATCATGGGCACAAGGGGCACAAAATCCTTATGGGAGATTTGTTCAATATTATCAATATCATCCATCTTATCAGGGCTATCCTCCCCCAAAAAACCCACAACAAAATCCACAACTTCCAAATCAAAGCCCTCAACTTTCATTGCCATTTCCACAACAACAACCTCCTCAACAAAATCAAAATCCTCAACTCTTGCTTCCATTTCAATAGAAGCCAAAATCAACTACCAGCCAAACCATTACCAAATCCCAACAACAAAAAACCTCATAATTCTTACATGGTAGAAGGACAACCATTTCCTACCTACATGATTGCTCCTCTAGATCTTAATGATGTTCAACTTAGATCAGGTAGGATTTTAGAAAAGGAAAAACCTTCTATAGATATTCAAGAGCAAGATGCTTCTGAGGATGATTCTCTGAAAGTCAATAAAAGTTTTGAAGAAGCATCCCTTCAAAACCCTACCATTCAGAAAGAAAAACAAAAAGAGTCAAGCCACATAACTCCTATAGTTGAGCAACCTGTATCTACATCCACACCTCCTTTTCCAGAGAGATTACAAATTGACAAGGGGGTGGAAAAACAAATCTTGTTGCCTGACTACAATTTCGTAGATGAATTAAAGAATGTCTATATCAAGATTGCCTTACTACAAACCATCAGAGAAATTCTTATTCTAGCAAAAATAATAAAGGAGTTGAGTATCAAAATACTAGGTAGGAAACCAAGACACACAAAAAGAATCCACCTAGTAGAAAAAATAGCAGATATCATGATGGGAAACATTAATATGTAGAAATATGTGGATCTAGGAAGTCCAATTGTCAAGACACACATAAATGGAATAGAAATTCCAAATAAATTGATTGACTTAGGGGTTACTATCAACATTATGAGTAGGCAGACTATGGAACAACTTAAACTTCCTAATATTCTTTTCACACCTACCCTACTGCAACTTGCAGATAGATAAATAATTAAACCATATGGTGTACTAGAAGATATTTCGGTCTCCTTGGATTCTTGGGAATATCCGACGGATTTCATGATTTTGACTCCCAAGAATAATCTAGGAGGACACCCACTCATCTTAGGAAGACCTTGGCTAGCCACAATTGATTCTTTTATTAGTTGTAGATCTAGTGACATGTACATTTCTGATGGTAGTTCAACAAAGAAATTTACTTTGTATCCTCTAGCAAAAGCAATTACAAAAGTTGGAGACAATGCATGGGTCGATGATGAAGATGCTATACAACCTATCTTTACTCTTTTTGAAGTTAGTGAGGATAGTGAAATTCTTAACACATTAGAAAATTTTGAAACATCTTAAGAATATGATCACACACAATTTCAGTTAGATTATGATATTGAATACTTGTCATCAAGGAAAATGTCTCTCTACTCTATGGAAGAGTTTGGCAGTTTTGCAGTTGAAATTTTTTCAGGTAAAACATTGAATATTAACAAAAAGTTAGAAAAGTTGCAACAAGAAGAGCTAACCAAAATCTTACAAAAGCATTATGTTGCATTTGCATGGGAGTATACTGATAGGAAAGGTATTGACCCTAAGACTTGCATCCATCATATCTATATTGAGGAAAACAATAGACCAATAAGACAACCTCAGAGAAGGATGAATCCAAATCTTAGGGAGATTGTGAAAGAAGAGCTCCAAAAATTGCTCAATGTGAACTTCATTTACCCAATCTCAGATAGCCAATGGGTTTCTCCCTTGGTGATAGTGCCCAAAAGGAATGGTAAATGGAGGGTGTGCATTGATTATAGGGAATTGAATAAAGCAACCTTGAAGGATCACTTTCCTTTGCCCTTTATAGATCAAGTATTAGATACATTAGCAGGGAAAAATTACTTTTCATTTTTGGATGGTTTTAGTGGTTATAATCAAATTTAGGTAGCACCTAAAGATCAGGATGAAACCACATTTACTTGTCCATGGGGAACTTTTGCCTACTAAGTGCTTCCTTTTGGATTATGTAATGCACTTGCAACATTCCAAAGAATGGTACTAGGAATTTTTTATGATCTAATCCATGATTATGTAGAGGTATATATGGATGATTTTACAATCTATGGTAATACATTTGAAGAAGCCTTTGAAAATTTGGAAGAAGTCCTTAAAATATGTAAAGAAACAAACCTCTCATTAAGCCATGAAAAATGCTTTATGATGTTTACTGAAGGTATTGTTTTGGGACATCATATTTCAAGGGACGGAATTAAATAGACAAATCAAAAGTTGAAGTCATCTCCAAGTTACCTATTCCAAATTGTCAAAAATACGTTAGAATTTTTCTAGGATTTACTCGATATTATAGAATATTTATAGAAAACTTTACAAAAATAGCATCTCCACTCTTCAAACTGCTTACAAAACATTGGGAATTCAAGTGGAGTCCTGATTTCCAATCAGCATTTGAAGCCTTGAAAACACAAATATCTGAAGCACCTATCTTAAGAGGACCAAATTGGAAACTTCCTTTCCATATTTCTACAGATGCTTCAGATACAACTCTAGGAGCTGTACTGGGACATTGAAAAGACTTGGTTCCTTATGCCATTTACTATACAAGTAAAGATTTGAATCCCACTGAGTTGAATTACACTCTGAATGAAAAAGAGTTCTTAGCAGTTGTTCATGCAATTAATAAGTTCAGACATTAAATAACAGGATATGAAACTTTTATTCATCTTGATCATTCTACAATTAGATATTTGATGAACAAAACTATTACTAATGGCAGAGTTACAAGATGGTTCCTACTTTTACAGGAATTCAATATTACTATGTTATATAGACCTGGGAAACAAAACACAGTTGTTGATTTCTTGTCTAGGATTTAGAATATCAAAGAATACTCTCCTATAGAGGATAAGTTTCTTGATGAATACTTATTTGTAGTAACTAACAAAACTCCTTGGTTTGCAGATATAGCTAACTATTTGATTATAGGGAAACTACCTCCACATTTATTTCCTAGTGAAAGAAGCAAGATTATTAAGGATAGTTCAAGATATTCATGGATTTCTAACGAATTGTATAAAACAGGGCCAGACTTTGTGATCAGAAGATGTGTCAGGGAAGATGAAATGCCTGATATTCTTAAAGCATGTCATGATGAACTGTGCGGTGGACACTTCGCTGACAAGAGGACAACTTATAAAATCCTTTCTTTAGGATATTTTTGGTCGTCCCGCTTGAAAAATGCAAAACTATATGTGAAAAGGTGTGACAGATGCCAAAGGGTAAGGAAACCTACCCCCTCAAATGAGATGCCATTACAACCTCAGGTACTCATCAAACCCTTTGAAAAATGGGATTTAGACTTTATTGGACCTATTAATCCTCCATCCAAGCAGAAAAAGTATATATTGGTATGTACTGATTACGTCACTAAATGGGTAGAAGCCAAAGCATTATTTTTTGCTACTGAAAATACAGTAGTTAATTTTCTTTATGAGGATATTTTTACTCGCTTTCGTGTTCCAAGGGAATTTGTGACAGATCAGGGAAGTCAATTCACATCCAGAATGATGGAGAAGCTTATGGAAGAGTACAAGGTCAAGCATAGGAAATCCACTCCTTATCATCTGCAAGCAAATGGTCTAGTGGAGTCCACAAATAAATTTCATTACCAAGAGTGTGCATCTAAATAGAAGAGATTGGGCAGAAAGGCTTCCTAAAGCCTTATGGGCCTACAAAAATACATGGAGGAACACAACATGACACACTCCCTATGAACTTGTTTATGGGAAGGAAGTTCTGCTTCCCATTGAGTTCCAAGTTAAAACCTTCAAGATGGAATTTTAGTTGGGAATGGATCTATCAGAAGCTCAAAAGCATAGACTGGAGCAGTTGAATGAACTAGATGAGATCAGACAAGAAGAAGTTCAAAGAACTGATCTAGTTCAACAATAGAGAGTTAAGTGGCATGACAAATACATCAAGGACAAAAAGTTTCAAGAAGGAGATTAGGCATTGCTATTTGATTCAAAGTTCAAAGATTTTCAAAGTAAATTTTAGACTCATTGGATTGGGCCATATGAGATTGAAAAAGTTTTTAGCAATGGAGCAGTAAGAATCAAAACAATTGATGAGCATCAAACTCCTTTCCTTTTGAATGGTCATATATTGAAGATCTATCATAAGCCACTCTCAAAGGGGGAGTTTATCAAAATCTTTCAAGATAACTCTACAATGAGGCTGGTGAAGAAGAATCATTCTTCTCCAACAACCTAGTCTTTGTTTTTTCATCATCATCTAAAAAAAAAAAAATAGTGTATAAGCTTGAAAACCAATCACTGATTGGAATTCTTATACATAAAATACAGGGTGAAAATCAAAAGATTCTGACGCCCTATATTTTCCAAAAAAATCTTTCATTTCACTCATAGTTTGTTTCATTCCATTTCATTTCATTTCACTCCATCTTGCCACCACATTCCATCAATAAAATTTCTTTCAGTTTCTCTTCATATTCACCTTGCCATGTATCATCCATACAGTCAATTTTCATTTCCATTCATCGCCAAGTCATATGTTATTCACAATGTTATTTTATGCAGCTGAATTCTGATTCTGCAACTGATTGTTGATTCCACAACTAATCCTGTTACTCTGCAGTGACAGTTAAGTGATTAGCCAAATAATAATAAAAGCAAGATGCTGGTATGGAAGGAGAAGAACTTTGAAGACATCAACACCTAAAAAGCACCAAAAAAGGTAGGTAATTAAAAGTTAGCAAAGCGAAAAGAGGTATGATTCCAAGGTATGGAAAAAACCATTTTCAAATAGCATTTCAAACGCATAATTCGTATAGTTTGTAAATCACAACTCTATAACGTGTAATTATTTGACTTGATGGTTGCCTTAACCCCACCATATCTTCTGCATTGATCCTAATGGTCTCATAATATGTTTCCGAGTTTAACACGTACTTAGTTGTACACCCTCATTACACTTGTTAAAACGGCTAATCATGCAGACATGAGCTGATTGAATATGACTCTCTTCCATTGATGTTCCACTCTACAGCCTTTTTATGAACTCAAACTCTATTTAGTCTCACAAATTTTCACACGTGACACTTTGCCTCCATGCTTGCACAGTAGGTTTTACAATCCTCGGTTCATTCTTTGTTTACACAGACTTCTACTCCATAAACCTTCTTTCATTTCATGCTTAGTACTCTTCCCATTTCATAATCACCGATTTTCTCCATGACCCTCTTCTATTTTATACTCACATAACTATTCTGCTCCCATAAAAATGTCATTTACAGAGGTGTCTTCACAGTGAGAAGGAGGAATGGGTCTTATAGTGAGAGAAAAACCTAAAGGAGTTAAATTCATGGAAGGATACCCGCAGCTTAAGAGCACATTGAAGAAGGCAAGATGGTTGCAATTCATTAAGAAGTTCAAAGCTCATCATAAGGAGGTTGCAAAAATGTTTGCAAGATCTTTCAATGGTGCACAAGTTGAAATTGGGGACATCAAATTTCCAGTGACAGAATCATCAATTGTAGCAGCCACATAGCTTCCACAAGAAGGGGAGAGATGTTTTAAGAACAAGGACTTTGATGAAAAGGTATGGAGGGTCATTCTTCGTAATGCAGGTATGGACATATCAATCTTTAAACGAAGAATTCTTGTTTCAGCCTTAAAAGATAAATGGAGTAGTTTGTTGTTGATCATTTAGAAATTCATTACATGCAAGGGTAGGTATGGTATCATATTAGATTATTAATGAATTGCTTGGAGAATGAAACTATCAACCTCCCTTACTTCTTGTTGAATAGTTTGAGAAAAATGTCTACTACTATGCAAAATAATATGGATGATATGGAACCTCATCTTTACTATCATGGCCTTATTATGATCTTGGTTGAAAATCATTTAAAAGAGAGGGAAGATACATGGGGAAAATTCCTAGTTAAGAACTTCTTTCAAGACCCTCCTGAAGTTCCTGCGGGGAGTTCAACAAAGAAAAGTAGGAGGAAAAGAACAAATTTAACAATCCGAGATACTCCTACTAGTGTGACCAAGGAAAACAGTGAGGAAAAATTGCCTTCTGAAACATTGAATGAAATTAGGAAACAAGCAAAACAGAAAGGAAAGAGGAAAATTGAAGACATTTACTAGACTCCCGAGCCTTCTTCAGAGGAAGAGAAAGTGCTTTCTGAAAGATGAGTTCATCTTAAGAACATTCAACTAAAGCAAAAAAAAAAGGAAAGGGGAAATAGATCATAGAAAAGGGAGACATAAGCTCACAAGGTCTAAGAAGAAGCTCCAGATTAAAGGGAAAATTGAAGAAAACGCGAATCAAAGGAGCTCAATTCATAGAACTGGGAGGTAAAACTCCAAATTAGTCACCAGAAAGCACTCCACCTGATCAAAGTCCACAGCATTCTCCTTCTTCTCAGTTAGATTTTGAAACTAGTCCAAGGAAAACAACTCCAGAAACTGATCAAACCCAACAGCTGATGTATGATTTCATTGAATCATTAGAACAACAAAAAACTACAGTAGAACAAGGAACTTCATCCAATCAACCAGGTACAACTTAGGAAACTTTGATTCAGTCATTGAAGCAAGAAATTTATGAGTTGGAAGTCTTAAACAGACACATCCAAAGGGAGAATGAAATATTAGAAGAGCAAAACAAATTGGACAAAGTTATCCATGACAATGCCATGCTGCATTTAGGATTATGGCATAAGAAAAATAGAAAATTGAAGAAGAAGAATAGGAGGTTGAGTAGAGCCCTCATCAATCTCAAGCGCAGATGTCTTATGATGAAGCCTAGAATGACAATGACAACAAGAAAGAAGAAGAAAAGGTTGGATGTCTTAGTAGAGGTTTTAGAGTAGATGAATTGAAGAGAGAATAGTTACAATTTTGGTTACGTGAGTACATGCAACATTTTCACAGTGGGGGTATGTTGAGCCCCAAAACTACCTATCTTCCAAGCATTTTCTTAAGCCCTTTCTCTTCTATTTTCCCATCTCAGTGCCTCCTAAGCTATCAAAATTTGTTACATGTTGATTTCAGGAGTGTATTTGAGTGATTTTCAAATTTTATCATTGTGTGTGCTATTTGATCTAGGTTTTGTTTATCAGCTATGGAATGTAGCCACTTTTCATAGCTAACTGGAAATTTTGCAGTTGTTTTCATTGTTTTATAGGTTACAATTGTCAATAGGAGGAATGAGACACATGGGAAGCTCAGGAATTATCTGCACATGGATGAGGTCCTATTTACTTAAACAAATTTGGAAGGAAAGGTCCCAGTCAAAGGGAGGTCAACAAAGAGTTTTATGCCAATTAGAACTTTGTTCTTGCATGTAAAAGAAGCCCGAAGCCGTTCTTGAACTCGTGGATCCATTTTTTCCACCTACATGCCATATCCATAACACAATCCAACATCCACCTCACATAGATTTACTGCTCATGGCAATGGAGAGGCTAAATCCTCGGATTTTGACCTGTTCACATGTCCATCATTGAAGAAATTCCTCTGAGATACAGTTACCCATTTTCTCTATAAATATAAGTGTTTGCAACGTAGATAGGATGTTCTTGATATTGTTGTTATAGCATTATTTTGTTGCTCTGTAACCAAGAGATATATTACTCTGTTTCATAATACAAACTTTGTTTTTCACATGGTTGTTTACGTGTGGTTTAAAGTAATAGTGTGTTAGTCCAAAGCTGTGCAGAGAGCCCCTGTGTAGCTAAGGTCCTTATTTTGTTTTTGTATAGTTTTCATGTATATTTTCTCTCATTCGAATTGTATATTTTTCATGTTTTTCTTATGATCATAATTGTTCTAACTTTGTACATGTCTTTGCAGCTTCTCACATTTCTTACTAACACTAATAGGTGCACTTCAGAATAGTTCTTTAAATCTGGTTATGCTTGAGCTTCTTAGTGTAATCTTTTCATCAATTGGTGTTAGTGAGACTTGATTCCTCTACTGAAATTTAATTTCAATTTCGGTTGTTTATGCTTTTACTTAGCGAGATTTGTTTACTGTTCAAGATAGTTTAGATATTAGTTCTTTCATGCTATATGATGATATTTTCGGAGCCTTTAGCTTAACCCCGTTTTAGAAGTTAATTGGCGAAATATTGTGATTATAGGTGAAGTAATTGATTTTGCTTTCATTAGTGTGCAAATTAGATAATTTAGATGTCATTATTTCATGCCATATGATGATATTTCCGGAGCCTTTAACTTAACCCTGTTTTTGAAGTTAATTGGCGAAATGTTGTGATTATGGATGAAATCATTGACCAGTTTCTAGTTTCTTTACTTTTTGGTTTTGAGATGCAGCAGTTTATTAGATTTCAATTTTGCAATTAGGATGGATAGCAGAGATAGTAATCTCATTTTTAGTACTTCATTTTTTTTTTTGGTTTATGTAGCTGTTGTTTACACTCTTATTCAAGTTTTGATTTCGTAGACAACATGTTTTAAGATCGCTTAAGTTCAAAGTTTGGAAATTATCATAATGAGCAAGAGAATAAACCTTATCTTCAACTCTACATCCACACTTGATCTTTAAAAGTATTCTTAAAATTTTTCTTTAACAATATATTAGGATTTCCATTGCATTAAACCACTTTAGGAGACCAACAAAAAAAAACCCCAAAACAAGATAAAACTGAAAACAGTGAGGTAAGAAAAGGGTTGTCTAGCATATTCGATGCACTACACTTCATTAGTTTACGACTCCCGGATTGATAAATTATGTAGCAATTTAGGACACACTAAATTGACTAAACAATGATTATGCGCTTTGCCTCCTTAAGATTGAAGGTACCTTCATTATTGTTTCCCCATCTAAGTTGGTCATGCCCCTCTGAAACCAGAATTTTCCTTTGGTCCAACATTGTCAGGAGCGCATCGGCTTTTGCTTTCAAGGGGCTATCATCCCTGTATTCCATATTCTTCCAAGTTCTCCATTTTCCTTCACTATTGGTATGATCCCAAAAATATTTTACCCTACATAACCCTTGGGTATTAGTTTCTTTCTTGAGGTCCACAAAGTCCTCTCTTAGTAGTGTAGGTTCTTGTTGCCATTTATCCTCCCAAAACAAAGCAAGATCTGCCTCTCTGATTTCCCAGAAGCTATTTTTTTGCACTAAGCCTCTATTCTTCCAGGCTTTATTCTAGATGTAGGAGCCTTTTATGATGTCAATCATCCTTATGTGATCATTATCTTGCCAATTGCTGGCGTATTTTTCTTTCCAAATACGAGCCCACTAAGCCTTTGGATCTTTTACACAACGCCATCATAATTTTTCCCCTAAGACTTTTCTTAGCACTTCCAGATCATCCAGCCGAAGACATCCATGGTTTTTAGGTTTGTAAATCTTATCCCGGGCTACCAAGGCCCATTTCTTTCTCTCCTCCCCCTTACCCCAAAGAAAGTATCTTTGAATGGTTCTAAATTGTTGCAAAACTCCTTTGGGAGCTGGAAGGGCGGAAAGCATGAAGATGGGGATTGATTGAAGTACAAATTTTGTAAGCACCAACCGGCCTGCCATTTTAAAGATATAATAGTCCATTTCTGGGTTTTATCCTACATCTTGTTAATCACCAGCTCCCAAATGCTCTTGGCCAAAGGTTTATTAGTTATAGGAACTCCCAAGTATTTGGAAGGAAGGACATCCCTTTGAAATCTTGGAATTCTGGAGATATTCCTTTGAATAGTAATATTAGTCTTAAAGAATAAAATCTTGGATTTGGAGAGATTTACCTCCATACCTGTAGCAATGGAAAAGTCACTCAGGATTTGTTTATAAGCTAGTGATTCTTTGACCATGGGGGTGCCCTACAGCATGTTGTCATCAACAAATTGTTGATGGGTCAAAGCCTACCCAATCTCTGAGAGTTGGAGACCCTTGGTGTTACCCACTTCTTTAGCATGCTTGATAGTTCGACCAAGTCCTTCCATCATGAGGATAAAGAGAAAGGGGGAGATCGGATCTTCCTGCCTAAGGCCTCTTGAAGGAGTAAAAGTCTTGGATGGAGAACCATTAACCAGAATTGAAAAGATAGAAGAAGTTACCAGGGCCATAACCCATCTTACCTAGTTATGGTCAAATCCAAAGGCTAGAAGGACCTTCCTGATATAGGTCCAATTCAACTTATCATAAGCTTTGGCTAGATCCAATTGCATAATCATTCCCGCCTTCCTATTGCTTAACAATGAATGAACCACCTCATGTTCTTGAATGATGTTATTGAGAATTTGTCTTCCCTCCACATATCTTGATTACTTCACAAAAACTAGAGTAGGAAAAAGGGGTTTGAGTCTGTTGGTAATAACTTTGGATATAATCGTGTACACCACATTGCACAAAGCTATGGGTCTAAATCTGTCTGGAGTCTGAGAAATGTCCTATTTGGGGATCAAAGAGATGAAGGATGTATTGAGCACCTTCAAAATGGTCCTATTCATCTGGGAATCCTCCACGACATTCAGAATATCTTGCTTGACAATGTTCCAACAAGCTTTAATGAAATCCACATTGAAACCATCAGGACCTGGCGCTTTACCATTCTGCATTTCTTTGATGACCTCACTAACCTCCTCTTTAGTCATTGGCCTATTGAGATTGAAATTATCCTCTCTTGTTACTAGCTTAGGTATGTACCTTATTAAGTCCCTGATAAAATGAGCTTTGTCTAAAATGGTCTCCTCTGCAATACTTCGAAAGTGCTGAACCAACACAACCTCTATATCTTCATGGGTATTAAGTAGTTGACCTCCAGTGTCCTTGATCAATTAGATCCTGTTATCAGACCTGTTCGCCATGGTGGATCTGTGGAAAAACCTAGTGTTTCGCTCCCCTTATTTTAGCCATTGAACTCTTGATTTTTGTCTCCAAAATATCTCCTCTTGTTTACATAAGTTCTAGTCTTGATGATGCTTGGTGACTTGATCATTTCTGACTCTATCAAAGCCATCCGTAATAAGGGCTTGATTGAGTTCCTACATTTTATCTTCAACAACTTTTTTTGCTTCAAAAATATTACCAAATTCATTCTTGTTCCAATATTTGAGTCTGAGCTTGATGTGTTTTAGTCATTTGTGTAGCAGAAACATTCTTGTACCCTGAATATGCAAATCTTCTATCCACAATTTTGCAATGTTGTTGATAAAATTTGGGTGAGTGAGCCAGATATTCTCAAATCTAAAAGGTTTGTTCTTGGGGATGCCGATGCCCTAAACCTCAAGTTGTACAGGACAATGGTTCGAGCCTCCAAAGGGGAGAATTCTCACTGTCATTTCCTTATTTGTGAGCATAAGGTCCTCTAAGATTATGAATCTGTCTAACTTTGAGGCTACTTGAGACTCTCCTCCTCTCTTATTGTTCCATATAAAGAGGCCATTACCCATATTAGTGTCAACTAGCTTCATATTGTCTATAAAAGTTTGAAATGCTATAGAGTCTTTATTTAAAGTTCTGGTTCTACCCTTTTTCTCCAATAGTGATTTGATCATGTTGAAGTCCCCACCCATGATCCACGGTACTCCTGCATGTCTATCTCTTAGTTCCACAAGAGAAACTAGAAGCCTGAGTTTATCATTCGGTCTTTGGGGGCCATAAACCTTTGTAATCAAATAAATCTCCCTGTCTCCCACAGGCTAAATAACCACTGATAAATAATTCCTAGATGATTCAACATCTATTATGCCAACCTTTTGGCGGTTCCAAAAAGTAAGTATACCTCTTGTTGTTTTATCTGCTTTGACTTCTAGAAACTCATCTTTATTGAGCCATTTATTGTGTATTTCTTTTATTTTTTAAATGGAACATTTATTTTCGTGGATAAAGATCATATTCGGAGCTCTTGTTTCATTCTATTGTTAAGTATTTTTTGTTTTCTTTTACTTCCTAGACCTATGATATTCCAATATGTGAACTTCATTATGAAAGATTTGTAAAGGAGTAGTTGATTAGATCTTTCATCTTACCTGAATCTATCATTAGCTTTCCACATTCCATAAATAACTCATTCTGCTATTTTCTACCTCTTTTCCTTCCTGGATTTCTAGGAGCTAATCTTGGTGTGGTTTTCATAGTTTTCACACCTTTGTTGCCCTGCCTTTCATTGCTTCTTTGCCTTTCCAGCCCATTAGCCTGAGTTTTCCATAGGAACAGCTGTTGTACTCTGTTAAACTCTTCTTCAGGTAGTGAGTCTACCCCTCCCATGGTCCCCTGTTTCAAGAACCCTTTCAGATCTAGGTGTTCTCTATCAAGAATATCCTGCAATTCATGATCCTCCATTTCCATCTCAATCTAGGTCATTTCTTGGTCCATTTCCAGTTCTACATTGCTCAGCGTAGTGTCTTTCTGTTTATTAATATCCTGTGTTTTCCCACTTTTTTCTTCTTTCTCCTTCTCCCTTGGGTTGCCTTCCATTACCCGATCTACCTTTGTTGTCTCTTCCTCTTCTTCTAGTACTTGGAACTTGTTTAGACTGGCCTGTTGCCCTTCTGATTGATGTTTATTTGGTCCCCTTTGCCCCCTTTTCCTTTATATCCCACTTTGTGAAAATTTTCAGTGTCTTTAATTGTGGTAGCTTTACTGTTGTTCTCTATTTTACTGAGAGGGCAGTCTCTAAATAGGTGACCATGCTCATGGCATCTGCGACATCTAAAAGGAATATGTTCATGATCTACTGTCTGCACCCATTCTTCATAAAAAAAATCCAAGATGACCTCATCCAGTAGAGCTCCAGAGAGATCCATCTCCACACATATTCATGCAAAGGAAGTATATTTTCCCCTTCTAGTGGCCTCAGATGATTTGACAAAATGCCATGATTTATTTCCTATGGAAGATAAAGATTTAGTTTGCTAGTAATCTAGAGGTAGGGAATAGAGTCTTACTCAGACCGGGACCGAAGTGAAAGTCTCTTGCTCCAGGATAAAATTCATCATCCAAGGCCGCATATAGAGGCCTGCAGTTGCATAGAAGTAGGGCCCTCCTTCAAACACCTTGTCTTTTTCCTCAATATTTGTAAAGACCATAGTGAAGAAACCCTTTGACCCAAGATGTAGGTCTATTCCTCCTTTCGGTTTCCATTGGCATTTAATCCATGCTTGTAGCTCCTTTTCTGTGGGCCATAATCCCATGAATTTACAAATGATAGCATAGGTCTGCATGTGGTCCCTATGCGCCTACAGATCAGGATCATTTAAAACTACTCTGGGTGTGACCTTAGCCTTAGGTTTACATGGCCCCTTTTGCATTTTGTTTTTTGCTTCCTGTTTCTTGTGTTCTTCCTCATTTTCATTTGTTTTATTGTCCTCCCTTGCATTGGTCAAATCCTATTCCTCTTCAATGTTCCTTTTCCCTTCTCTAGAAGGACCTCTGGTAGTTTCTATTGGTTTCTTACCTCAGTTGGCTACGGCTTGACTGTAGGAGGGAGTGGAGCTCCCCCCTTTGCACCCTTCCATGGAGTTCAATGCTTGCAGAAGCTTGAAACCCTAGCTCTTCGTAACAACGTCCTTAACTCCAACACATCCCCATTTGGTTATACTTCATTTCCATAGCCATTGCCAATTGAACTACCCCTAGCAGACATTTTTGTAATATTAATATTAGTACATTAAGATAAATTAATATATGCTAATAAGGATTAAAACGTTAATTTGATAATAAATCTCATATTAATGGTTAACTTTGACTAATATTTATCCATATTTCTAAGATTTACAAGTCATTAATGACAATTAATATTTTAAAATGTTACTCTTTAAACTGTAAAGTTAACCTACACAATAGTTTAGTGAATCCTTAAAATAATAATAATAATTAATATAAAATTTTGATATTTCCATAACATAACAATTAATATTTTAAAATGTTGGAGAATTAACCTACACAATAGTTTAGTAAATCTTTAAGATAATAAAAAATTTTGATATTTCGATAACATAACAAAGGAGTTTTGGTTTTTCTATAAAATAATAATAAGTTTTTTTTTTTTTCATAATTTATAATAGAGAATTTGATTTTTTCATAGTTAATTATGCTTTCAAATTTTATGGAAACTATAAATATTATATGATTATTCAATTGAAGTGTTCCATTTCTATATAGCTATTTAGTCAAATGCAACACACCAGCTAAATATGTAAGTTTTAATCTTTTGAATTGTTTTAGATTTTTTTTAATATAGTTTTTTTTTGCCATAGATTCATTTATTTTTATTCAAATCTATATTAATTAGCACAACCACATTTACCAATATGGTTGATATATGCCAATATCAATCATATATACAACCACATTTTCCAATGTGGTTGATATATGCCGATAGGCCTATATCAACCACATTAATAATTATTATGTGTATTTTT
>APFE031421720.1:34981-130881 GCA_000404065.3 Pinus taeda | reverse complement strand
ATATGCTTTGTTTTATGGAATATTCAGGTGTTATGTAATCGTTTGATTGTTAGTGTATGCAGGTTTCAAAGTGAAGGAGGATCTCATCCGAATCAGCGAGGCTGGACCGCTGCAACGAGCGTTGGACTTGAGGTAGGATCGAAAAACACTTGGTTTCTCATAGAATAATGTATGTTTAGAGAAGGATTTCTCTTAATTGTCTTGTTTGTCATTAGAGAGTCTTAGACTCCTAGGGAGGTTAGTTTTGTTAGCAAAAATAACTCTTTCCGCATGACACTCAATACCATGGACCAAAACCACTTAAGACCAATACCTTGGACCAAATACCTAGTGTCAATAGCTCGGACGCGATACCTTGGACTAATATCATGGATCAAAAACCATGGACCAAATACTTTGGACCAAAAAATTATTTTTACAAGGTATACGTGCTTTTCCCTCTATGAAAGTGCATGTGTATGTATACATGATTTGTATACAGTGAACCTGCATGTATACGCAACTTGTTCAGTGGTGAACCTGTGTATACCTCTCTTTCTTCATTCTGTGAAGACTGATCTGTAATTCTTTGTTGTTTACCTGCTATACTGTGATCTTTCATCTGAGTGAGTTGCCTTCTAAATTGATTCCTTGAAGCTACCCTGCATTTCATCACATCTATAAACACTGCTGTCATGTATTCTCTCACTTTTGATATCTCTTCTATAGATTCATCTAGTTCCCATATACATGAGAGTTGTTCTACTACAAGAGGATTGCCATCAAGTACAACACATACATCATAATGCCAAAAATCTTCCCCTTTGGACTTGATGGCAACAACAACTACACCAAGTCACTCTCCCCCTTTGTCATCAAGGGCAAATGGTCATGCTCCCCCTGAGCATAAGCTAAGTCTGCAAAAAGATGTTCTAAAAAGAAGAACATGACTCTATAAATACATCACAAATGACCTTCCTATCACCAATGACTCATCCATCTCCCAACCAAGTGGGGATATTCCAAATTTGACTCATCCACCCAACCAAGTGGGGATATATCAATTGTTTATACATGTCAAAAACAAGAAACATTACATCATCCATTACATGCATAGTGGGGTTAAAAATTAAGTCTTTTCATGACTGTTACATTAAAAGATATACATGACATATATAACAGAGACCAAATATCCTAAACAAGACCATGATAGTCATCAACAACTATTATCAGCAGCAACATCCAGACTAGCAACCCGTCCATCATTAGTTTCCAGAATATCATCAACCATGTTCTCCCCCTAAACCTGTTCCACCTGTTCTCTATCAGATATGATCATTGCATATGTCAGTAAGAGATATCAAAGCATCATCATCGTCAGATATACATCAAGTGATCAACAACACTATGAGGACCAATATATCAGTAGATTGAAACCATCACCAAACAAAGAAAATAATTGACAGAACCATAGTAGACCCCTTTTTCCTGAGTCTGGCCCACTATTTTTCTTCAAACCAACATATACACGACTATGCCCACAAAGACTAGTGTATGCATGTGACTATGCTTCACAAAACTCGCGTATAACCACATTTCTCTGAAAAATAGGATTTAACAGCAAGATGATGCAGAAACTATTTCAAACTTTTGTTCGAGATATTCAAATGTCTCTCTAGGTAGTGGTTTAGTGAATATATCAACAACCTATTCTTTGGAGGGAACATACTCCAATTTGACCTTTTGTTCAAGCACTTGTTCATGTAGGAAATGATATTTGATGGGTATTTGCTTGGTCTTGGAGTGCATGACTGGATTCTTTGAAATACAAATGGCACTTGTATTATCACATAGAATGGAGATTGGTGGAGTACATGTGATCTGAATATCTTGGAAGGTTTGCATCATCCAAAGTAGTTGTGTGCAGCAAGATGCAATAGCCACGTATTCTGCTTCAGCTGTAGATAATGAAATTGAAGTTTGTTTCTTACTGAACCAAGACACCAACCTGGAACCCATATAGAATGCACCACCAATAGTGCTTTTTCTGTCATCAATACTTCCTGCCCAATTTGCATCTGTATATGCATGAAGTGTAAGATCTGTATCTCTAGGATACCATAAATTTTGTGTTCCTTGAAGATATTTGAAGATCCTTTTGATTGCTTGAAGGTGTGATTCCTTTGGATTTGCTTGGAATCTTATAGCTATTCCCACTGCATGCACTATGTCCGGTCGGGTACCTGTTAGATAAAGCAGACTGCCAATCATGGATCTGTAAGTTGGTTGATGTACTGTTGTTGATTCATCATTTGAACTAACTGCATCCTGTTACCATTGGGGTACATATTGGTTTAGAATCTTCCTTGCTGTACTTTTTTAGGATCTGTTTGAGATATTTGGTCTGTAAGAGAAAAATACCATCTTTATTTCGTTGAGCTTGTAGACCGAGAAAATAGGTAAGCTCACCAAGCTAGGACATTTCAAATTCTTCATTGCTACCAAAAATGATATCATCAACATACACCAAAATTATTATCAAGTTACTAGTGTCCATCTTTGTATATATATTGCTATCTGTTGACCCCTTTGAAAAACCCTGTTGGTGGAGATATTTATCAAGACAGTAATACCATGCCCTTTGAGCCTATTTTAGACCATAGAGAGCTTTTCTGATTTTTCATTCAAGATTTTCATCATTTCCAATAATGAATCCTTCTGGTTGTTTAATATAAACTTCTTCTTCTAAGTCTCCATTAAGAAAGGCGGATTTTACATCCATTTGGTATACTTTGAATTTCTGAAAACTAGAAAGAGAAAGAAAAATTCGTATGGCTTCAATTCTAGCAATAGGTGAAAAATTTTCTTCAAAATCTATACCTTCTTGTTGAGCATATCCTTTGCAAACAAGTTTGGCCCTGTTTCTAATAACTGCTCCATTTTCTTTTAGCTTGTTTTTGAATATCTATTTAGTTCATATGATATTCTTATCATGAGGTTTAGGAACTAATTCCCATGTATTATTCTTTTCAATTTGCTCAAGCTCTTCATTCATGGCCTTGACCCAACATTCATCTCCGCATGATTCATTTAAATTTTGAGGTTCAGTGGAAGATAGTAATGCTAGATAGCTTTAAGCTTCAACAATGGTTCTTCTAGTCTGCACACCTACCCCTTTTTCCCCCAAAATTTGAGTTTCTGGATGATATTTCTGAACATACCTGGACGGAGTCTTTTCTTCTATCGTTAACTCTTCTTCTAGTGCTTCATTGGTTTCTTCTTTAGAATCAGTGTGATTTGATGTGGGAAAATGATCCTCATCTCCTTCATTGTCATAATCTTTGGTTTTTATCTATTTTGGATTTTCCCAACCACAACATCAATACTTTCAATAATTTTCTCAAGTCTTTTATTTTAACATTTATATCCTTTACTTCGAGAAGAGTAGCCAAGAAGAATACCCTCATCTTCTTTGGGGTCAAACTTACCAAGTTTTTCATCATTCCTTTTGATGTAACATTTGCTTCCAAAAACTTTGAAGTATTTTATAGTAGGAGTCTTACCATACCAAAGTTCATGTGAAGTTTAAGTGTTGTTTACCTGAACATTTTCTTCATTGAGAATAGTGACGGCGGTGAATGCAGCTTCTCCCCAAAATGTTGCAGGGGTTCCAGATTCATCTAGCATAACAGGAGCAATTTGTTGAACAGTTCTATTCATCCTTTCTACCACTCCATTTTGCTGAAGAGTCCTTGTGGTGGAGGGTTGCCTTTTATCCCATGTTGTTCACAAAAGTCAAAGAATTCATCCGAGGTAAATTCCCCTCCTCGATCAGATCTAAGGCATTTGATTTTGCGATCTGATTCATTTTCAACCAAGGCCTTGAAGACTTTGAATTTTCAAATGCTTCCTCTTTATGCTTTAGAAGACCTACCCACACATTCTGGAAAAATCGTCAATGAACAATATAAAGTATTATTCTCCATGAGGTTACTTTTTCCTTGATGGTCCATATAAATCAGTATGAACAAGTTCAAGAGGCTTACTAGCTGACGCTTCCTTTTAGATGAAGTAAAATCTAGTTTTCCTACCGAATTGACATGATTTGCATATAGTATTTTCAGGAATGTTGATATCTAGAAGATCACGAACTGCTTGGAATCTGCATGCTTTTCTTATTTGAGTAAAGCTTAGATGTCCCAATCTTTTGTGCCATAGCCAATTTTCATCATTTTTGCTTAGATACCATTGTTTTTGTCCTCCTTTAAGTGTGTATAGGTTGTTTGGAGTTCTTGTCCCTTTGATCATGGTTTCTCTTGTATCAAGCTCATGAACAACACATCCATTTGATCGAAACACTACTTCATTTCCTTGATCACACATTTGACTCACACTCAACAGGTTATGCTTTAAGCCATCAACGTACATAACATTCCCAACTTTAACTTTTTCTTTCAAGAAAACAGAGGCTTTACCTTTTATGGCAGTAGGAGTGTCATTTCCAAATGAGACACTCTTTTCCTTTTCTAAGGCATTCTATGTGTGTACTTTTTCTTTGTCACCTGTCATGTGTTTTGAGCATCCCTTGTCAATGTACCACTAGTTTTCTTGTCCTTCTACATTCAAGGCTATACCAAATCTTTCTATTTGTGGTTCTTTACTTCTCCATACTTTGGGATTTAATGGAGTTTTCTCTTTTTAAGCTATTTGCCGAAATTTACTCCTGCATTCAGATTCTTCATGGCCAAAGTTATTACAAATTGAGCATTCTATTTCATTTTCAAGAAGAGAAAAGTTATTATAGGAAACTTTCTTAATTCCTATCACATTCCTTTGATTTCATGCTTCTCCATTCATGATAGTTTTGTGAGCAACACATTGAGTAGATTTTTGTCCAAAATTATGACATGAGAAACATTGACCATTAAAGAAGTTCCTGCGATTATCGAATCTACTGACTTGCTGATTGTAGTTTCTATTGATATTTATCTTTGAAGAAAACTGAGTACAATTTACCTGAGGTTGATTGTGGCTTCTTTTCATCCTTGAAATAAATTGAGCGTAATTCACCTGGTGATCTGCTTTATGACTTTGCTGAAAATTTTCAAATTATTCACTGCTATTTGCTGCATCAAGATAGCTTTTAGTGGAGGTTGACGGCTTCTATGATTGAGATGTTTCTTCAATATATCCAAGAAATGTCTTTATCAGAGGAGAGCACTGTACTTTGATAATTTCATTTAAGGTTTTTGATCCTTTAGCAAATCTAAGATTGAGAGATTTTGTTTTCTCAAGATCCTTTCTTATACCACAATTTCACATTCCAGCTTTCCATTGTGTTTTTCTCTTTCATAAAGTTGGTATGTCAAGGTATCTATAATCATATTCTTTTCTTCTAAACATGTTTTGAGTTTAGAGATTTCTTCATAAAGGTCATCTTCATCTAAAGCATCCAAAAAATCATCATCTTCATAAGCCATCAAAAGTCTATAGTCATTACTATTTTCATCTTCATCACTATTTGATAAACCATCACTATCTTCATCCATATAGTAGCTCTTTTTACTTACATGTTGATTTATATTCCATTTTGCAGATTCCTTCCCTTTATCATATTTTTCTTTATGAGGACATTTGGCAGCATAATGACTGACTCTACCACAGGCAAAACATTTGAAAGGTAGTTTACGTTTGAATCTTTCGAAACCTCGTTGAAGCTTCTTGACAAAGTTTGCTTCCTCTTCTTCTTCTTCTGAAATATGTCCTAATTCATTGAGTTCTTCTTTTCCTTTTGATGAAGCTTTAAATGTGGCTTCTCTCATATCTGATGGACCTCCTTTTCTCATCTCAAAGGCAGTTAAGATTCCATGAAGTTGTGTCATAGTAATAGTCCGTAGATCCTGCTTTTATTCTATGGAAAATACTTTTGATTCAAATTTAGCAGATAATGATCTTAAAACTTTTTCAACTAAGGTAATTTCATTTATCTCTTCACCCAGATTCTTCAAGCAATTAACGATCTCATTTATATGTAAGAATTAACTAGCTATACTTTCATCATTGTGCATCTTACGAGTTTCATATTGAATTATGAGAATTTGTAGTTTAGCATGTTTTACTTGAGAGTCTCCTTTGTAGCTTAGAATGATTTTTTCCCATATTTCTTTGGCTGATTTGAGTTGCATAACTTTGACAAACTATGATTTTGACAAACTTCCCAATAATGTATTCATAGCCTTGGCATTGATTTCATATTGCCTTTTACCTATTGTATCTGTAGGAATTGCTTATGGAAATGTATATCCTCCTTCCACAATTTCCCAGAGATCTGTTCAAAGGGATTGAAGATAGGTTGTGGTTCTTACCTTCCAATAAACAAAGCTTCTCCCATCAAAGATTGGTGGTATGATGGATCCCCCGCTTTCTTGATTACTCATGATGATGGATCTTCCTTCAAGAGATCAAGATTCTTCTGAAGGACCTGCTCTGATTCCAATTGTTGGAAGTAATACTGAGAGGGGGTTGAATTAGTATTATCCAATCAATAATTTAATTTTCAAACTGATTTGTATATGCTGCTTCAGCTTAGTGAACTAGCGTGTATATTCACCTGTACTTAATGCAATCGCCGTATATGTAGAGATCTTTTGATTTACCCATATTATCATGTATTGAACTTTAACCAGTATATAAGGAATTCATTAGACAGTGTAGTAAAAACAAAATAAAGCATCACACATAAGTAACAAACATGAACACCAAGATATAAGGTGGAAACCCAATGTGGATGAAAACCACCTGCTGCAATCTCTGTCTTCTTTTAATAAGAGAATTCTATTTACAATTTTTGTACTGGTGCAGTCTTATACCAGTACACAGACTTCTACCTATAGAAGGCTAAAACCTTCTCTCATTCTCTAGCTTCTACTGGAAGGGAGCTACAACCCCCTAGCTCTTGTACTAGCTGATATGTTTACTAGTACATAGGTGCCGACCTATAGAAGGCTACAACCTTCTCTTTTCTTCCAGGGACCATGTTTCATAAATTTTCAAGCTAGATCCATCAACAACATCAATCTTCAAATATATCAGCATCAACCAACCTCCTTTTGAACCAACCACAACCGAATCAATCAATCACTCCACCTATCTGATCATTTAGAATGCTATCACCAAAATATAGTAACCGGAACCCAAGCCAGAACCCAGAACACTGCAACAACAAACAGAAGCAACTAAAACATATTTTATAAGGTATATGCTACTTGCATGTGTCGAACCTGCGTGCATACGTGCTTTCCTCAAGGTGAACCAACATATAGATCTACAAATCAAGGTTATGATGTATACGCTGCTTTGATATGCAGAACCAGCATGTATATGCTCCTTTTCTAAAGTGAACCTACGTACAGATCTGTAAATGATGATTTAAACATTACAATTATTCTAGAATTCAGTCATACCTAGATCATCATATTTACAGACTACAATATGCGCCAGTTATTCAGATACATGATCAAACCACATAAAGATAATTCACTTCAAGCCTTCAAATCCTGATACATCATTAGATCTTATCCTTCATCAAACGCTAAGATTCATCCTTGGTTCAGATCAAGCATAACACCATAAGTCAATAACCTACATATTAGATCTCACACTTCATCAGATATTCAATACTTGCACATCTTGGCCTAATGATATTCTCCTCCTTTTATAGTTTGTAGGCCTTTCTCAATACCATTGACTAAAACCACTTAGGACCAATACCTTGGACCAAATACCTAGGGTCAATACCTCGGAACCAATACCTTGGACCAATATCATGGATCAAAATACCATGGACCAAATACTTTGGACCAAAAAATTATTTTTCCAAGGTATACACACTTTTCCTTCTATGAAAGTGTGTGTGTACGTATACACGACTTGTATACAGTGAACCTACATGTATACGCAGCTTGGACAGTGGTGAGCCTTCGTATACCTCTCTTTCTTCATTCTATGAAGACTGATCTATAATTCTTTGCTATTTACCTGCTATACTGTGATCTTCCATCTGAGTGAGTTGTCTTCTTAATTGATTCCTTGAAGTTGCCCCCCATTTCATCACATCTGTAAACATTGTTGTCATGCATTCTGTCACATATGATATCTCTTCTGTAGATTCATCTAGTTCCCATATACACGAGAGTTGTTCTGCTACAAGAGTGTTGCCATCAATTACAACTCATACATCATAATTCCAACATATACAATCACAAATTTACCAATGGATTCCTTCAACATCTCATTCATAAAACACATGAACGTGCTGGGGGCGTTGCTCAGTCCAAATGGCATAACCAACCATTCATATAAGCCTTCATTAGTCCATAAAGTTGTCTTCCACTTGTCACTTTCTCAAGTCCTGATTTGGTGGTATCCGTTTTTCAAGTCTATCCTTGAAAACTATGCTGCTCCACTCAAAAAATCCATCACATCATCCATCTGAGGTAAAGGAAACCTATACCTAATAGTGATCTTGTTAATTTATCAGGAACTAGTGCACATCTGCCACTCACCTCCTTTCTTGGGAGCTAAAACAGTCGAAACCGCACAAGGGCTTAGACTTTCCCGAATCAGCCCTTTATCCAACCACTCTTACACCTGCTTCCTGATTTCCTCATTGCCCTTTGGACTCATCTGGTAAGCATCTTTGTTTGGCAAATTGGCTCCTCGGATGAAATCAATATGGTGATTAATGCTCTGCTTTGGTGGCAATTTGTCTGGCTACCACAATATCACTAAATTCCTGTAACATGTCCTGTATCTCTACAGGCAAGTCAGTAATCTCAGTATGTGTCAATACTATTTTTGGCCTTCACACAACTACATATTTTACCTCATTATCCTCAATATGTCGCAGAAAATATTTTCCACTTAACAATAATGCTTTTGTTCCACTGGTTTCTGTAACATCCTCTTCCTCCATGGGCACTAGCATAAGCTTTATCCCATCTTTAACAAACCTGTAACAATTTGTTTCCCCATCATGGACGACCTTCCTATCATACTGCCATGGTTTGCCCAACAGAATATGGCACACATCCATCAACATGATATAGCAAGTCACCTTGTCCTTCTACTTGCCAATATGAAACTCTACTTCACATTGCTCATTGACCAACAGTTGGTGTCCTTTCTACAACCAAGACATCCTATATGGAGTTGGGTGCTTCAACTTCTTTAAACCCAATTTCCCCGCCATTTCAGTAGCTACTAGATTATTAGTACTTCCACTATCTATGATTAATTTACAACATTTCCCATGTGACTTGCACATAGTCTTGAACAATGCTTTCCTCTGTGTCTCATCAGCTACTTCCTTAGCTGGTTTCAATAACACCTTGTTCAACACCAAGGCTTCCCCTGTTTCAAGAATATTTTCCACCTCCTATGGCAGTGCCTTTGCTTCATCCGGTTGAGCAACATATGCTCCCCTCTGTCCATTTTGATCATTTTCAGGACATTCAAAGGACCTGTGTACCCACTTGTGACACTTGTAACGTTGATAGGCATTTCCTCTACCTCTACCATTACCTCTTCCTCGTTGGTATGACCATCCTCCTCTAGTGTTACCTTCCCTTTCAGTCTGTCCTGAAGTTTTTGAACTGTTGGGCCTTCTTCATTGTTGTTGGCAGTCCTACCTCTGCCAAAGAACTATCCCCTACCTCTGCTAGAACCATGTCCTCTGCTAGAACCACGTCCTCTTCTAGAATTCTATTTCCTGGCGATATTTTCTTCCACCCTCAAAGCTTTCTAATAGGCTTCCTCTATGGCCTTAGGGGAAAGAATACTAATTTCTTCTAGGATCTCCATCCTTAGACCATTCACAAACCTCCTTGTTTTCTCAGGGGTATCTTCAACATAGCCATCTCTCAGGTTTACCTTATAACATTCCTCAATATATTCCTTTATGGTCATCGTTCTTTGTCTCGGGTTCTGTACTTGTCTATAAAGGGAAATTTGGTAATATTTAGGCAAAAATTTGCTCTTCATTTTAGCAATCATCCTATCCCATCTTTTAATCAATGGTTTGTTCAATCTTCTCCTTTCTTCTTGCACACTGTCCCACCACAGTGCTGCATGTCCTTTAAATTTGATGACAACAAACCCGGTCTTCTTGTCTTTGCTAATTTCTTCATATTCGAAATATATATCTAGTTCACTTATCCAATCCAACAATGCCTCTATGGACAAACTACCATATAATTAGAAAGCTCCAGTCTCGGCTTGCTACTAGCCAGCAAAACTAATCTCAACAGTTTAATATTTTGTCCCTCTTCATCTGACCCATCCGTCATGGCTACATTTTCTTCCTCATTATCATCCCCACCTTTTGGACCTCTAAGCCTTCCTACTTCCACTGCTGCCAAACGTGCAGTTAAGGTCCTGATCTCTTCTTGTAGCCCTTCATCTGCTACCCTTCTGATGGCTCTATGTCGACCTCTTCTACCTACCTCCATCTTTACTGAGAAAAGGAACTAACCTACTCTGATACAAAAAATTGGTGGCAATACCGAGGAAAGGAAACGTGTTAACAAACTACTTAACTTCATAGATCTTCCGAATAAAAAATTAGGGTTTTAGATGTGAGGGTTTAATGCACTTTTAATTGTTCTGGCTTGCCCCTTTATACTGGCCTTGGTTTTGCAAATGTAGCTAATTCACATCTGCTGAGGGAAAACTAAGAATCTGCCTCCATTCTTGCATCCATTGTTGGTCTGGCTCGGCTTTGTGTATGAGATGTGCCTTCGTTTGTTTCTTGTGGTGGTTTGTTTGCTGGTCCACAGAGGCTTCACATCAACTTTCAAGCTACAAGTTTTTGCTTATTCTTTGTTGCCTAGCTTATGCTTCATTTTTGTTCTTCTCGTGGTGGTTTCCGATGTTAGTTTTGGTGTTGACCTGGCTCTATGTATCCACAAGTTCTTCCCTTGCTACTTCTGTGGGCGGCTCACCAAATGCTATCTTAGGTAAATTTTTGTTCTGGTTTCATTTCTACATTTAATTTTTTTGTGATTCTAACCCTCTGGCCCCTTGGTGAGCAGGTAAACTTACCAATGGTGTTCTCGCTAAGAGAAACCCTCTGGCTAAGGACTCGGTTCTCATCCTCTAACTCAGAGACAGGATTTTTTTCAGGTAAACCCTTGTTTTTCCCTTCTTTTATCTTCTCTCTGTCACCTTATTTTACTTGCATCTTCGGTTTTTGACTACCCATCTCATTTTCTTGGTGATGTGCAGGTCGTACTTGGAGAATGCTGCTCCACGACCTCATTCTTGGGAGTCTTTGTGGCTTGGGGAAACAGGGTAGGATGCCTATGTGATTGTCTTGTTGTTTTTTCTTGTGTTATCCTTAGTCAGGAATAAAACCTTGGGGTTTCGTTTTCTCAGTTATGTTTTGTATGGTTTTATGCATTTCAAACCGTCGCTGTGAGACTGGTCTTGGCCTTGCAAAACATTGTTTTCAGCACTTGTGGGTTTCGAAACCCTCTACTATTTTGGTTTCATAAATGTATAATGAACTGTTAAATTTTGAAATGTAACAAATGCACAGGTGTGCTTGAATACTGAATGTAAATGTACCTGGGTTTTTGAGAAATAATGTGATATCTTTGTTGGCTTTGCTTTGTCTGGTTTCTGGTCTAAAATGCCTTCAGTCATGAGATTTTTGTCAATGTCATTCGGCCTCTTTAATGAAATACTTCACTATTTTGCTTAAAACAATATTTGAAGCACTAATGCACATGAAAAAGAAATTGTCTTTCTTTCTTTATGAAAAAGGTTTTAGATTCATTTGCTTTCACATATATTCAAGAAAACAAATTGTAATTTCAATTTATGTATCCTTTCTTCTCTCTAGATGGCAAACCCTCACAGTGGGGATTTGGTTTTGCTTTTATGCCTTACCAGCAGTCCCTTACAGTTGAGAAATTGTCCTTTAGTTACCTTACAATTATCTAACAGTTTCTTTAAACATACTCAACTAATCCCATTTTACTTGCTTGCTTGCTTAATTTAATTAAAAAAATAATAAAACAAAATTCGTAACTTTTTCTTCCTTTCCAGCAAAAAGTAAAAAGCCATTTCCAGTTGTTGCCTTTTTAGTCGGATGCTCTTGCATCAAATTGATTAGGCCGATTTAATCAATATATATTAACCATCATACAACATGATTGAAGAATTAGTTTTTTTTTTTTTTTTTTCCAATGGTGCTAACTGAAAACATCCAGATAACCTATACATAAATAATGTGGCTTGCAATCTTCCATTAGGATTCAACAAATATAGCGTTGTTTCATTCATGTAGCAAAATAATTCTATTGATTATCAATCAAATAAAATATATGCTCAATTATAAACTAAATTATACAACAATGGTTAGACATAGCACAACACTACTTATGTAGCACTTAACTCGAATCCGAAACAAAATGACAATTTTATTGTTATAGAAGAATGGTTGTAGTAGAATTTTCTTAATCCAATGCACCTTTGCAACAACGAAGCCATGTTTATAGCCACAAACAAAAATTTAATAATAAGACATAGATTAATACTTTATTTGATTGAAAAACGTTGTAAATGAATGGCAAACTTCCATCAATTTTATTGAAAACGTTGTAAATGAATGGCAAACTTCCATCAATATTTACGAGCTTATTGCACGAACGTCATAATTATATCAAAAGGTACATTAAGATGATAAAATTTAATTTAACTTTCTGTGCACAATTCCAGTCCTCTCCATAAGTAACATTTTTAGCACAACCAACAATGCAACCTTGCAGCAATGCTACAAATCCACAAAATAAACAAATATTTAATACAAAATCATACTGTGTAAATATGAGAAAGAATATTGAAAAATGCCAGTGTAAATATGAGAAATGGTACTGAAAAAATGAATTGAATTTGCAACACCCTTGTGTATTACTTTGAGGACAAGATGCAACAAAAAAACTATACTCTAGCTCTACTTTATAATAAAACCATAAAACATTATTTCAATTTTCTATACAAAATAATAAAGCTAAAAAATTACTTAGTTTTACTTATTATCAAATAAAACCTCATTTCATTGGTTAATTGTGTAGAAAGAAACAAAACCTAAGTTCGAGGCTCTAAAATAAGCTAAAACCTGGAAGGAATTGATATGGGCATCACACATTGAACATGAAGAATGATTCTCCTTCAATATTTCTCTCAAACTCATAACAAGGTCCACAGTGGAATTGATATGAGTATCTTGCATCTAATATGAAGAACGGTTCTTCTTCAATATTTCTCTCAAACTCATAACAAAGTCCATTGTGGAGATTAAAATTTATGACTCTTAAATCTATAACAGTTTGACAATCCTCTTCCAAAAAATCATCTAAAATCACTAACAAAAAATATATGGAAGAGAATATTAGCTAGCTCTAAAAATGTAAATAACCAATAATTGGCTAAAAAACCTTTATGGAAATGAATACTAGCTAGCTCTAAGAGTATAAATAACCATAGCTAGCTCTAAAAATGTAAATAACCAATAATTGGCTAAAACACCTTTATGGAAATGAATACTCGCTAGCTCTAAAAGTATAAATAACCAGTGATGAGATAAATGTATAATAGCCTAACAATCCTCTACTAAAACACCATCTAAAATCACTAAAAAAAATTATGGAAGTGACTATTAACTAGCTCTAAAAATGTAATAACCAGTAATAAAAAAACCTAAAATGAGTTGTGTCGTTGACCTCAAAAGATCAAACAAATTCATATTGGGTAGGCTTGTAATGCAAACTCTTAACCATGAAATGGGTGAGGGAATTAGTAGCCATAGGCAACCACTCAGTTTTACATAATAAAGTAGACCTGAAATGAGCTTCGTAGCACTTGAGCTCAAAAGATCAAACAAATTAAAATTTCTTCAGTGTGTAATGCAACAATGGGTGAGAGAATTAGTAACGCATAGGCAACCACTCAGTTTAGATAATGGATTGGAAAAAGAAATTTGGCACATGGTTGAAGAGGCATATGTTTAAGAATGTGAATAGACATATCTTTAAATCAATGCGGATTTGAATATATGTTTTATAATTTGTTTTAAATACATTTCTCACAGTGGAAAAAAACACTTGGCAAATGGTTGAAGAGGCATACGATTAAGAATGTAAATAGACATACATTTTAGAATCAATGCTGGTTTGAATATATATTTTATAATTTTTTTTAAATACATTTCTCACTAATGAACATAGGTGGCTATCAACAAGAGGTACAGTAAATTTTTAACCATTTTTTGTAAAAAATCAATTTAAGTACGCTTTAAACATGTGATTTAAACATGCAAGTAAGTTAGTGGTGTGAATTCTATCCATTGATATAGTGGCAACCATGAAAATATACTAGCATTTTCAATTTAAACCATCCTATCAAAAATATTAATTAAGAAAATGATTAAAGTGCCCAACTCCAACAAGAATTATATTTGTAGTTTCCATATAAAATTATCAAATTCTTTTATTAAAAAATTGTAAAAAAAAAAACAATCTTTGGTTTAAACGATATTGACATTTAAAAGCTTTCTAATTTGTAAGTAACTTCAACGAATTAATTAATACCATAGTCACCTGAAATAACGGATATCTGGATTAACAAAACTCTGGTCACCCTTGTTTTAATCAGTTAACTTAGTTAACTTAAGTGGGTTTTTTTTTTAATATATAATAAAATTGAAGCTCATGAAAACCCTGAAGTTATCAAGCTCTCATATTCCAACAAAATTTTTATTAAATTTTTGGAAGAGAAACGAAAACACCCAAACAAGCTTTTAGACTAAAGCCATGTTCGCAGATAAAGGTTTCTAGGATCCACGTAGCTATACAAGAAGCATGAAGCATGGTTCAGTTGTTCAACGCTGAACGCAACTTATTATAATTTGATCTTCAACTCTGCTTCAGCGATTAACGCAACATATACTGTTATCTCCAGCACTGCTTAGGCAGCCAAACGAGACCTATCCCGCTCTGATAAAATTCAATGGGATAAAAACCCTCGACAGTCATTCTGTCAACACAGAATAGGTGTGCAAACGATTTACAGCAGAAGGCATGGATGTTAGTAATGCAGAAATAGAGGATGGACTCTCCCACGACTTCGTCGTGAGCAATGGAGTTTGTAACTGCAAATATCTGCAAAATATCTCGATTGTCTCTATAAATCCACTTGATATTTTGCAAAATTTCAATACCGTCTGCCTGTCTCTACTTCTCTGGAATATTGTTGCAGCATGGCGAGACTCGGCATTTTGGGCGTTATGCTAATCGCCACGATCGCTTCATGTGCTCTGCAATTTAATGTAAATTGCTCAGGGCGCAACGAAGCACAGGAGAATAACAAAAATTTCAGAATAGATCTCATTCGTCGAGACTCCCGGATCCCCTCAAACGGTGAACGACTCCTGCGAGCTATTGGACGAAGCAAGCAGAGGTTGCAGAGGCTGCAACACTATATTTCCCAAAATTCTGGCCTCGGCTCCAAGAGCTATTACAGTCCCATTAGCGCCGCCGATGGCGAATTTGTAATGCAGATTGGAATTGGGTACCCAGTTCCAGTAACCATGCATGCAATACTCGACACAGGCAGCGATTTGATCTGGACCCAGTGCCAACCCTGCGATGATTACTGTATTCCACAGAGTGACCCAATGTATAATCCCGCGCAGTCATCGACTTACAAGAATGTTTCGTGCTCCAGCTATTTTTGCTTGGCCGTGGGGGAGCACAGGTGCGATGGCGGCGCAAATTGCATTTATTATTACCAGTACGGAGACTCTTCCCACACTGCTGGAGTTTTGGCTTACGAAACGTTCAGTCTGGCAACAGCAACTCTGCGCGCGCGGACCTATATTCCGCAGATTGCATTTGGTTGCGGCCATGACCAAGGCGGTTCTTTCGACGATTCAGACGGTATAGTGGGTCTGGGCCGAGGGCCTCTGTCACTGGTTTCGCAGATTGGATCTTCCATTAACAACGTTTTCTCCTATTGTTTAGGATCCATGGAAAATAAGGCACAGAGAAGCCCTTTGTTCTTGGGTAGAGCTGGTATCTTTAGTTCAGATTTTAATGTCACTTCTCTGATTCTAAACAATCCTTTTCCGACTTTTTACTATCTGGGGCTCACTGGAATCGATGTGGGTGGCGAACCAGTCCAGATTCCTGATGATACCTTCGAAATTCAGCCCGATGGAGGTGGAGGACTTATAATTGATTCTGGAACGACTCTAACGTTTTTTGTGGATCCGGCATACACACCCTTCATTGCTGCTGTTCGGTCCGCCATTGAAGCTCAGGCAGTTGATTCATCTCAACTAGGTTTCGATCTCTGTTACAATTCTACGTCTGATCTCCGACTTCCAAGTATTACTTTTAACTTTGCAGGTGGGGCGGAGTATGTTTTGCCGCCAGAGAATTCGTTCATATCAAATCAGGAAGATACTGGTGGGTTGGTTTGTCTTGCGTTCGCATCTTCAGGGCCTGCAGGTTCGATATCGATATTCGGAAACATTCAGCAGCAGAATTTCCACATCGTCTACGATCTCGGCCGCAACAATCTTTACTTTACTCCAACTCCCTGTGATTCTATGTAATACCACTCCATTAGATTCACCGATTACTTTATGTTTCATAAATATTTAAATTATACTTTTAAAATAATTTATAATCAACATAATAAAGTTTACTTTTCATGAAGTTCGTAAGAGTTGTACTTTGAAAATAATTTATAATTAACGTCATTGTGAATCTTGAAGTGTCGTCTTCATGAAGAAGTTCATGAGAGTTATATCATCCCTTTACATCATGATCCCCATATTCTTCCTCTCCAAAAAATATATTGGCATCTTTCTCCCTAATTCCTTTTATCTATTCATATGCTTTGTCTCTCTATTGCAATCTAACTTCATATAACATACTATCCTTTATTTGTTTCTATAAGCATATCTATTTTTTTTTTAAAAAGAGATTAAGAAATTGTTTTGAAACATAAACATATTCATAAAGACAACATTAAAAAAGATTGTCTAAAACATTCTTTTATGTTTTTATATTCCACAAATATATAATGGTTTTGTTTTGAAGGCTAAAAAATTAATCTTTCCTCGCACTTAACAACAACTATCTTTTGATAAAAAAAATCTCCAACATGATTATGTTCTTTAAAATTATGAGAGAAAGATATTCTCTTGAAAGTCTTAATCAACAATTTGATTTGACACGTCCAATTTGTGAGAGATGGTGGCTCGAATTTTGATCTCATATGAACGCATTCAATAATCACTTTTGAGTCTCTATAGACATCAATCTCATAAATGTCAAGCCATTTTGCACAATATAAGGCCCCACAAAGAGCTAGGAGCTCCGCTCTATTATTGGATCCAATGCCACTATACCAACTAAAATGAAGAAAAATTTGAGGCTTAAATAATATGTATGCCCCACTACTACCAACCCTGAAAACTGAAGCCCCTTCACAAAAACCCACTTGGAATTTTAACCATATCTCCTTGATTTGACAAAGTCATCTTGAAAACTTCTCCTTCTGAGGCCCTATCTCCAAAAAGTGCACTGAGACCTTTAAGCAAATGCTCCTTACATATAGCTCTACTTGGTCGAAAAAATTAGTGTTCCTAGAACTCTAAATTCCCCATAGGATATAGAATGGCAAAGCACAATATGCCTTAAAGTCCACAAACCACTACGAAAGGAAATTATCAATAGAGGCCTTGTCCCACATAGCATGTAACTTAATCAATTGCATCACCCCACACAATACTGATATTGAAAAAGGACAAGAGAGGAAAAGATGATCCACATATTCAAATTCTTCTCTGTTTGATACACATCTCCCCGACCCCTAAAAGCCTCTTCTAAGAATATTTTCCCATGTAAGAATCTTTTGTTAACAACCAGTCAAACAAAACATTTTAATTTAAGTGGGATATCCCACTTCAAGCTATTTTGAAACCATATAGCTTGTGTAATCAAGCTACATCCATGTGAAATATAGAAATAAATGTCTTTGACTAAAATTATTCCTTCAAATTTATGTTCATCCCAAGATAAATTATCTTCTTTCTCCATCAATAAAATACATGCTAAGCTTAACTGAAGGATATATTGATCCCACTCGGTAGCTAAATATCTAGAGAAACCAGTCTCCCTAGCATTGAGCCAAGAATGTGAAACAATAGATGTAGTGTGATTGACATATATATGGTTGAGGAAAAAGACACAATTGTTATGTAAATACGTGAGAATAGAGATTGATAGAGAGTGATTACCAGCCAGTCCTCTAATGGAATCCAACCCTATCTCCACCATTGTTCCCATACCAACGTACCATCTCAAATTACCAAGTAACCAATTCTCAATCTTCATCATACTCCTCCAGATGAAATATGCCACCTTCTTTTCTAGAGCCCCTTCTTTGATCCAATTTACTAGTTGTTTGTTTTTCAAATATTTTACTTTAATAATCTGCTGCCATACGCCTTTTCCATTTAATGACTACCCTAGATTCTGAATAAGTAAATACACATTGAAGAATTTTGTATCTTGAATATCCCATCCACCAGCAACCACTTGATGAGAGATTAATTCTACGCAAACAAAATGTATTTTCTTCAATTTTCCTAGACTAGCCTAAAGAAATTTGGCAATGATAGATTTAATTCTTTTAATGATATCTTTAGGAAACTTGTAGAGATTCATGCTATACAAATATACTCTATGAAACGATTTAATTAGAACTAGCATCCCTCCCATCGATAGCCACTTATGTAACCAAAGAGACTTCTTTATCTCAAATTTCCTTATCATCCATTCCCAATCCTTGATCTCATAGTTATTTGGTTTCAAAAAGACCTTGACATATCTAAAACCACCCTCCAATGAGATCGATTACACCTCAAAGATACTAGCAATCTCTAACATCATCGTGTCCTCTTTCTTTGATGGAACCATAGCAAAATTAACTTTGTTCATATATAAGCCTGAGGCATCCCTAAAGTTGGAAAGAAACTGAAAAAAGTCACACTATTAAGATATTTTAGCCTTCCCTATAAAGAAAACATCATCTACAAATGTTAGATGAGTTAATTTTACATTCCTAGACAACTTGCAAATTGTTATTATGCCCATAGATTGCACCTCATTGATCCTTTTGCTTTAACCATCAATAGCAAGAAGAAACAGAAGAGGTGAAAGAGCACACCGTGTCTAAGGCCTCTAGTTTCCGTAAAGAAACCAACATGAAGTCCATTTATGATGACAACAAAGTTCACATAAGTTATACAAGTCATGATCCAGTCAGCTAACATGACACGAAATCCAATCTTATGTAGGATCAACATTAAAAACTCCCAATCCACATTGTCATAAGCTTTAATCAAGTCAATCCTCATAAGGCACACCTCCATTTGATGGGATTTAATAAAGTGTATGCATTCTTGTGTGACATCCACATTGTCATAAGCTTTAATCAAGTCAATCCTCATAAGGAACACCTCCATTCGATGGGATTTAATAGAGTGTATGCATTCTTGTGTGACAGCGGCTGCATCATCTATATGTCTATTGTTTAAAAAACTAAATTTATTTGGAGAAATATACTTAGATAATGTTGATTTAATCCCAATAGCAATGATTTTTGAAATCATTTTATGCAGCGTACTAGATAATGATATAGGCCTAAAATCAGCAAAAGTAGCATGTTTAAGAAATTGAGGAATAAGAGCTACGAATGTAACATTGATGGACCCTGAAATCATACATAAAAATCTCGATTTCTCAACCAGGTCCAAAAGTTCCTTAATCATAATATCCTAAAAATGAAGGAAAAACTACACTGACCAGCCATCTAGTCTTGGACTCTTGTCCCTAGCTAGAACTTTCAGAACCCTTGATACTTCTTCCTTTGTAATCGACCTTCCCAAATGATAATTTTCCTTTACATTAACCATTTTAGGAAAAAAATTAATGAACTCCATCTGATTTTCAAATTTAACTCCTCCTTTTGCTCTGTAATGGTTGCTGAAGAAACTCATCGCTTCTTGCTAAATATCCTTTTGTGAAGTAAGAACATCACCCTCGTCATCCTTAATATACCAAACAAAAATTTGCTTCTTTCTCTTAGACACATGTTTATGAAAGAAACAAGTGTTTTTATCTCCTTCCAATGCCCAAGTAGCCTTGCTTTTCAAATGCCACTCCTCCTCTTGACGCTTAAGAATGTGATTCTTTCTTTCCTTAAGATTTAATATCTTATTTTTTTGTGCCATCTGCGAAATAATCTAAGTCCAGTAGATGATTCAAGGCTTTAATCTTTATGTCTAATGAAATCATCTCCCTAACTAGATTTGTTTTTCTTTCTTTCCCAATGCCTAACTTCTTGCTTAAACAATTTTAATTTATGGTTTTGAAATTTTAGTTGGGGATGGGATAAGTTGAACACTCAATAGTTATTTAAGAAATACTTCAATGATACACCCATTCACCTATTTCTATATATTTCAAAAATATTTCTAAATTATATTTTAAATATTTTATTATTTTTTTTTTTTCATTTAGGCTTGTGTGATCCATAATTATGATTGTTGGGACATCTTTCGGTACTAATCACATCCAAAGTATTATGTGTTTCGAACCAATCACTATGGTTCATCATCAAGACAAGATGCAGAGTTAGATCTTGGCATTTCGAACCAACCACTGGTTTATCATCATACAAGATGCAGAGTTAAGATCTTGGAAATTGAATAATAGTGATAGTGATGATAGAATTGATAATTGACTTGTTTAGAGTATAACGACTGAGCTTTGACTTTAACTAATTTTACTATTAAATTTATTATAAATTTTTTAATAAATAAATTTTTATATCAAACTTTTAGTTATAAATTATGTTAGGGAGTCCTTCATTTTAATTAAAAATTTTATATTGTGAGGCAAAGATCATGTATTACTCTATCTTACTGAATTATCAACTCTATCCATCACTATGCTATTTATTCGGTTGTCTCGATGATGAACCACACTCGTTGGTTCAAAAAGCATCTACAAAAATAAATGTGATGAGTACCAAAAAAATATCCCACAATCAAAATAATTTATAATTAAAATTATTAAGTTCAAAATATCCTTTTCGTGAAGTTTGTAAACGAAGTACTTTGAAAATAAATTATGATTAGCGTTATCTTGAATCTTGAGAGTGTTCTCTTCATGAAAAAGTTAGAAAGAGTTGTGTCTTGAAATTTGAAATAAATATCATGAACAGTGGTTAACCGATTTAACCTCTGAAATAATACGTTAGGTTATGCTGGGTGAAGAAAGATGAGATACATGGTTTATTAACTATACGTTTGGCTACGCTGGCCGATGAAAGATGAGATACATGGTTGATAGTGGTAGTTGTGTTGTTTTATATTTGTGGTAGTTGTATTGTTTTATATTTTGTGTTGTTATCATTTATATAACGTTAAATGGATATAGTGAATAATAATAGGTTCAGTGTTTACACTATAAGCTATTATTAGTATTGCTATGATTTTTTAATTATATATAATATTAATATATAATATTAAAGTAATTAAATATTAATAATAATAAAAAATTAGATTATGTTTTGTATTAGATTGAGGCACAACAAGCGCAGATGAATAGCTAGGGTTTCAGGTTTCTGAGCTCCATGGAGGCGCGCAAAGGGGGGAGCTCCATTCCCTCCTATAGGCAGGCAGTGGCCAGCCAAGGTAAGAAACCTATAGAATCTGTCAGAGGACCTTCCGGAGAAAGGAAGACGAATCTGGAAGAGGATCAAGATTTTACCAAACCAAGGGAGGACAACAACACGAAAGATAATGAGGAAGAAGACAAAAAATAGGGAGCAGAAAACAAGGCACAGAAGGGGCCATGTAAACCCAAGGCTGAGGTCAATCCCAGAGTAGTTTTAAATGATCATGCTCTGCAGGCGCACAAGGACCACATGCGGAACTATGTTATCATTTGTAAATTCATGGGATTATGGCCCACTGAAAAGGCATTACAAGCGTCGATTAAATACTATTGGAAACCAAAAGGAATCATAGACCTACACCTTGGGTCAAAGGGCTTCTTCATTGTGGTCTTTACAAATATTGAGGACAAAGACAGAGTGTTTGAAGGAGGACCCTACTTCTACGCAACAACACGCCTCTACATGCGGCCATGGATGATGAATTTGTCCTAGAGCAAGAAACTTTAACTTCAGTCCCGGTCCTTGTAAGACTCTACTCCCTATGTCTTGATTACTGGCAAACGGAATCGTTATCTACCATAGGAAATAAACTAGGGCATTTTGTTAAGGCCTCTAAGGCCACCAGAAGGGGAAAATACACTTCCTTCGCATGAATATGTGTGGAGATGGATCTATCAGGAGCCCTACCAAATGAAGTCATCTTGGAAGATTTTGATGAAGAATGGGTGCAAACAGTATATTATGAACATATTCCATTCAGATGTCGCAGGTGCCATGAGCATGGGCACCTATTTAGAGACCGCCCTTTCAACAAAATAGAGAACATAAGTAAAGCAACCACAATGAAAGACAATGAAAGCTTTTACAAAGTGGGACATAGAGGAAAAGGGGGAAAAAGGGGGCCAAAGCAACAGCAAGCAGAAACGCAACAGTCTAGTCTGAACAGGTTCCAAGTTCTCGAATAAGAGGAAGAAATATCAAAAGCAGATTAGGTAATGGAAGGAAGCTCATGGGAGCAGGAGAAAGAAGAAGATAGGGAACAAGCACAGTATGTTACTAAACAGAAAGATACGATACTAAGCGATGGAGAACTTGAGATGGATCAAGAAATGACTCAGAGTGAGATGGAAATGAAGGATCATGAACTGCAAGATATTCTGGATAGAGAACATCTAGATCTAGAAGGATTCTTGAAACAGGGAACCATGGGAGGGGTAGACTCATTACCTCAAGAAGAGTTCAACAGAGTACAACGACTGTTCCTATGGAAAACTTAGGCCAAAGGGCTGGAAAGGCAAAGAAACAATGAAAGGCAAGGCAATGAAGGAGTGAAAACTATGAAAACCACATCAAGATTAGCTACGAGAAACCCAGGAAAGAAAAGGGGCAGGAAAAAGCAGAACGAGCTATTGATGGAATGTGGAAAGCTAATGATAGATTCAGGTAAGATGAAAGACCTAACCAATTACTTCTTTACAAATATTTAATAATGAAGTTCACATCTTGGAATATCAGAGGTTTAGGTAGTAAAAGAAAACAAAGAATACTTAGCAATAGAATGAAACAAGAAGCTCCAGATATGATCTTTATCCAGGAAACTAAATGTTCCATTCAAAAAATCAAAGAAATTCATAGCAAATGGCTCAATAGATTTGAGTTTCTAGAAGTTAAAGCAGATAATACAGCAGGAGGCATAATCAATATTTGGAACCCCCAAAAGATTAGCATAATAGATGCTGAGGCATCTACGAATTATTTATCAGTGGTTATTCAGCCTATGGGAGACAACAAGACTTATTTGGTCACAAATTTTTATGGCCCACAAAGACTGGATGATAAACTCAGATTTCTAGATTCTCTTGTAGAACTAAGAGATAGACATGCAGGAGTTCCATGGATCATGGGTGGGGACTTTAACATGATCAAATCACTCTCGGAAAAAAAAAGGGGGAACAAGAACTTTAAGCAAAGATTCTATAGCATTTCAAACTTTCATAGATAATATGAAGCTAGTTGACATTGATATGAATAATGGCCTATTTAGATGGAACAACAAGAGAGGAGGGGAGTCTCAAGTAGCCTCAAAGTTAGACAAATTCATAATTTTAGAGGACCTTGTGCTCACCGACAAGAAAATGATAGTGAGAATTCTCCCCTTTGGTGGCTCGAACCATTGGCCTGTACAAATGGAGGTACAGGGCATTGGTACCCCCAAGAATAGACCTTTCAGATTTCAGAACATCTGGCTTACCCACCCATATTTTATCAGCAATATAGCAAGATGGTGAAAAGAAGATCTGCATATTCAAGGAACAAGAATGTTTCTGCTCCACAAAAGACTAAAATACATCAATCTTAGACTCAAATACTGGAACAAGAATGAATTTGGCAATATTTTTGCAGCGAAAAAAGATGTTGAAGATAAAATACAGATCAATCAAACTCTTATCACAGATGGCTTTGATAGAGTTAGAGATGAACAAGTCACCAAACTTCATCAAGACTGGCAGAACTTATGTAAACAAGAGGAAATATATTGGAGACAAAAATCTAGAGTTCAATGGCTAAAAGAAGGGGAACGAAACACTAATTTTTTCCACAGATCCACCATGGTGAATAGACCCCATAATAGGATCTCTTTGATCAAGGATGAGGGAGGTCATGTTCACAATTCCCATGAAGAGATAGAAACTGTGTTAGTTCAGCACTTTCAAGGTCTAGCGAAGGAGACCGCTGCAGACAGAGATCACTTTATCAGGGGCTTACAAGATATATACCTAGGCTAGTATCAAGGGAGGATAATTTCAATCTCAATAGGCCAGTGATTGAAGAGGAGGTCAGTGAGGCCATTAAGGAAATGCAGAATGGAAAAGCGCCAGGCCCTTATGGTTTCAATGTGGATTTCTTTAAAGCCTGTTGGAGCATTGTTAAACAAGATATAATGAATGTAGTGGAGGATTCCAGGTTGAATAGAACCATTCCGAAGTCGCAATACTTCCTTCATCTCCTTGATCCCCAAACACGATAATGCTTAGACTCCTGACAGGTTTAGACCCATAGTTTTGTGCAATGTGGTATATAAAATAATATCCAAAGTTGTTTCCAATAGACTCAAACCCCTTCTTCCTACTCTAGTTTCTGTGGAGAAATCGGGTTATGTGGAGGGTAGACAAATGCTCGATAACATCATTCAAGCGCATGAAGTGGTGCATTCATTGTTAAGCAATAGGAAGGCAAGAATGATTATGCAATTGGACCTTGCCAAAGCTTATGATAAGTTGAATTGGACCTATATTAGGAAGGTCCTTCTAGCCTTTGGCTTTGATCATAATTGGGTAAGATGGGTTATGGCACTAGTCACTTCTTCTAGCTTCTCATTTCTGGTCAATGGTTCTCCTTCTAAGACCTTTACTCCTTTAAGAGGTCTCAGATAGGGAGATCCACTTTCTCGCTTTCTCTTTATCCTCATGATGGAAGGACTTGGGTGGTCTATCAAGCATGCGAAAGAAGGAGGTAGCATCAAGGGTATCCAACATTCTGAAACTGGACAGGCTTTGTCACATCAACAATTTGTTGATGGCACTATGTTGTAGGGAGTCCCCACGGTAAAAGAAGCTCTTACTTATAAACAAATCCTGAGTGACTTTTCCATGGCCACAGGTATGGAGGTAAATCTGTCCAAATCTAAGAATTTTTTCTTCAATACTAATATCGTTATTCAGAGAAATATCTCCAGAATTCTGGGCTTTCAAAGGGAGGTCCTTCCTTCCAAGTACTTAGGAGTTCCTCTAACTGATAAACCTTTGCACAAAAGCATCTGGGAGCCGGTAATTAATAAGATGCCGAATAAAATCAGAAAATGGACTATCAGATATTTAAACTTGGGAGGTCGGTTGGTACTTACAAAAGTTGTTTTGAAATCAATCCCCATTTTCATGCTTTCAACACTTCCAGCTCCAAAGGGAGTTTTACAACAATTTAGAACCATTGAAAGAGGCTTTCTTTGGGGTAAGGAGGAGGAGAGAAAGAAATGGGCCTTGGTTTCCTAGGATAAGATTTGCAAATCGAAAACCCATGGGGGCCTTGGATTGGATGTTCTAGATGTACTCAGCAAGGTTTTAGGGGAAAAATTATGGTGGCGTTGGGTGAAAGATCCAAAGGCTCAGTGGGCTAGTATATGGAAAGAAAAATATGCCAGCACTTGGCAAGATAATGATCACATAAGGATGATGGGAATCATAAAAGGATCCCACATTTGGAATAAGGCCTGGGAGAATAGAGGCCAGTGCAGAAAAACAGTTTCTGGGAAATTAGAGAAGGAAACCTTGCTCTGTTTTGGGAGGATAAATGGCAACAAGAACCTACACTGTTAAGTGAGGACTTTCTGGACCTCAAGAAAGAAATGGATACCAAAGGGTTTTTCAGGGTTAAAGATTTTGGGAACAAACCAGTATTGAAGAAAAATGGAGAACCTGGAAGAATATAGAATTTGGGGATGACAACCCCTTGAAAGCAAAAGCAAATGCACTACTGACAATTTTGGACCAAAGGAAGATTCTTGTTTTAGAGGGGAATGACCAAATTAGATGTTGCAACAATAAAGAAGGTACCTTCAATATTAAGGAAGCCAAGAAGATACTTCTTAAGCTGGATTCCTATGTACCGGGCACGGTTTGGTAGAACCTTTGGAGGCATCAACGTTGGATGAAAATTAAACTCTTCATGTGGTTGGTACATCATAAGAAAATTCTGACTTGGGAAAATATTCGAAAGAGGGGTGTTCTGGGACCTTGTAGATGCCAGCTCTGTGAAGCCCAAGAGGAGACAATGGAGCACTTTCTCAATGACTGCATCTTTACCTCTAGGTTGTGGGACACTTTTGCCACAAATTTTCAACAGACGGACAGGGACAAAGAAAGCATTATCAACACCCTAAATAACTGGAGACGAAACTTCTCTGAGTATGAGTTTCTTCGCTTGGCTTGGGTTTTAATTCCAGTCTTCATAATTTGGAATGTTTGGAAAGAAAGGAACAATAGAATCTTCAAAAATGTTCACAGCACAACCCAACGCATTTTTTAGCAGATCTTAAGATAGCTCAAGGAGACGGTTGGTACTATTGTGCAAAACTCCCCAAAAAATCCACCTTCAAAAAATGAGATGCAGATACTTTGTCAGCTGGGTATGCAGGGGCTTATACCACAGGGAATGGATAGGAAGGTTATGAATCCAGCAAATAAGCCAAATTGTTAGCATCCTCCCCCTTGGGATTTTCTAAAATTTAACATTGATGGGGCCTCAAAAGGCAACCCAGGTCTTGCTAGTTTTGGAGGAGTGTTACGGGGTGAAAATGGCTATATTCTTTTTATTTTCCATTGCCATCTAGGAAGAGATACAAATAATATGGCTGAATTAATGGCTCTTGAACAGTGTTTAGATTTCCTGAAGCAAGATAATCTCCATAATATTATTATTGAAGCCAATTTTGAGTTGATCATTAACTCGGTTAAAAGAATCTGTTGTGGCACAGAGTTGGAAAAAGTCTCAAGTAATTGGAGTTTGATCCAGGTATTTCAAAGGATCCAATTTCACCTCCTAGACTTACACACAGTGACTTTCATTCATGTGTGAAGGATGGCCAATAAATTAGCAGACATTCTAGCCAATCAAGGAGTGGTTTGCACCAAAAACAGGGTCAAGTTGATTGGCGAGAGATGCCTCAAAACAGATTAAGGGAGCAGTGTTTTAGTCAGGCGAATGAGGACAATAAGGTATTCTAAAACAGAGCCACAGAGACAGGATCTCGTTGACCCTTATGCAGAGTTATGACACAAGTAAGGTCGCTTTTGGTATGAAGGTCTATGATTGGCAATAGCGGACCAAAAGTTTCAGGGGGATGGCTGGAAGAAGGGATCTTCATCTTCCTTTGGCCCAGGCACCAGAATCCAGACTTTCACAGCAACCGCAAAACCCCACTTTTTTCCTACGGTAGCTTTACCTTCCTCGAAGTGGTTTCAGATGTATCGCACTCCGTTCATGTCGGAAGTGGTTTTTCTCATTTGGAAGTGATTCCACTCACCACGCAACACGTGGCTTAGAGTGAGGAGGAAATACTGCCCTCATCATGTGGTAATCATCGATGAGTTAAGAATGAGTGATATGATTCGTAACCATTGGATCAATCACGGTCAATCTACGGCCAGGATCAATCGTGCTTATTGGTGGGTCCGAAACAGAGGTTAATTTTCGAGCTATTTGCAAGAACTGTTTGGAATCACACACATATGGCGGATTTTGGGAGATGAAAATGAATGATGGTTATGTTAAAAAGTGGACCCAATAGGATTATCAATTATGGTCTACTAAGTTCATCGGGTTTGATTTGCTTGGCCACCCGAAATGTTTCTCATCCACTGGATCTTTAGCTTCGGATCTAACGACTAGTTTTGGGTTAAGCCTTTTGTACATTAAATTTTTTTTTTCAATTGAATAGAAGGATCCGCTCTTGCCTTAGCAAAAAAAAAATTAAATAAAATTATTATTAATAATACAAAATATTTTTTAGTATAATAAATATTATTGAATTTATGTTTCTGTGATCAATATCAAGTTTTTTGAAAAGATAATAATAAAATATTTCAATTACTATAAAATATTTTTTAATCTAATAAGTATTGTTGAATTTAAGTTTTTGTGATCTATATCAAGTTTTTTTAGCACAATTTTTGGTGGAAATCACATCATAATTTATTTGTCGACGTGTTTCCAAGCAACAAGTGTGGTTCATTGTTGGGACAAGTTGAAGAACTAGATGGCTCCACGATAAATAGAGAGAGGTTGAAGAATCAGATGGTTGTAGGATAAATAGAGAGAGCAGGTTATCTAATGACTACATTTGACTAGGAACGGCTACATTTGACCAAGAAATGACTACATTAGACTAGGTGACTAGACCAATGGATATGGAGAGAGACATATAATTAAATAATTAGTTTTATTTCTTTTGCGATTAAATGTAAATTGTTTGAATTCAACTAAGAATTAACTAATAGACTTTTTTACTAGAAAAAGACTTATATTAATATTATTATATGAAATAATAAATGAGTAATAACTAAATAACCTAATTAATTAGTTAGTTCTTTGACTTAATTCTTAGTTTAATAAAAAAAAATTAACTATATTGGAAATGTAGCAATTTCTATTAGAATATAAATAAAAGTCAATGGAAATATTGAGATAGATCCACCCAAAGGGATCACATCTTGTTGGCTTATTAACACAGCCTAACATCAACCTTAAGGGTGCCTAGGAGAATTGACTCCATAAAAAAGTGTTGTAACAACCAATTGAGCTAACCCTCAAGACTACATAATAATAATAATAATATAAAAATAAATAATAATAATAAATATTTCAAATAACAAAATATAAATATCAATAAATATTACAACAATTATAACAAATGAGCAATATCAAACATGATTTTCATGAACCCAAAATGATTTCATCTTGTCACAATGATGCAATGACCAGAAAAATAAAACATATAATGTTGCCACACTTGAAAATCACCCCATTGTATGCATAGAGACTTAGATGCAAACTAAACTATGAAAATCTAAAATTTAGTGTACAAACCCATGCCACATGGAATAGGAGTCTTAATGTAAAATGATATGAGCCTACGCCCTAAACCCATAGGAATAGGAAGACTCTTGAATGATAAACCTCAAGAAGTTATATTTGTAACTTGATCAAAGAGGCATGGAATCATATCATTAAACAACAACAATCGTACTTATGTTATCTTGGTTCATGGATGATCTAGTATGCATAGAACCTACCAAGACTAATACAATGGTTGTTAATGATGTCAACCATAACTTCCAAAAGGAGCTTTTTGGTCCTTTCATAATAATAAGAAAAACCTTAAAACTAATCACGAATGTCAACAATCCTTTTGCAATTGCTCCTATATGTAAATCAACCTTAGTGAGGGGCCTCCAAGCATGTATTTGTGAGATGTAAGCATGAGCTCCAGGATTTCCAAGGCCCCGCCTACAACTCCAGTTGCCTATAGAAATAAAGTTAACAAATTAAACATTGGGAATGTGAGAATTCTAAGATATATCTAAAAAAGAAATCTAAAATATTCACAAAGAGATCTAGCAAAATGTAAAGTCCATATTACTTTATTGAACACTGAATCCTTAAGGACTACATGAATATGTGTGCAACTATTTCTTTGAGAATTTAGAAACATAAACCAGTGTAATCAAACAGAGTGACTCATTTTGTAACGCATATTAGAGACACAATACATATGTAAATTCTTTGAAAGGTGAAGCATATTAACATTGATTGCTTGCAAATAGTGGTTTTCAATTCATAGTTACAACATAAAACAAATATTCACTCTACTCTTTTTAATTTCTTAAACTGGAATATGAATCTATAGAGAATAAGTAACTTTGAAAGATCAGTTACCACTATTATACCAGATACAACTATTTCATAAATGCCAGAAATGGGCCAATTACAAAATGTCTCTAAAGACTTGAACCCAACAATTGGGGAAATCTATTGTTCACCAAACCATTCAAACTAAGATCCTTTGACAAAGCTTCACTCTACTAAACCTTGAGACTAGTAACCAAAAGTAGTCCACAAGCCTAGTGGATGCCCAAGTGATTCACACACTTTGGACAAGATTGACCTCATCACCATGGCTAGATTGTATTCAACAAAACTCTAACTACAACTAGAAAAGTAATTGTTGCTACAGTTCACCTCATATATAGTGGTGTTGGTAGATCATATCTATGCCTTTCTTAATGTATATCAAAAAGTGGTTTAGAAAGTGCAATATTATCCAAGATTATGAGTTTAGGCATTCACATTGAAAAAATGAATTCAAAAAAGAGTTCAATGATATAAATAAATGGCGTCGAAACATTATTTTCTCACTCTTTCCTCATTTGGATTGAACTTTTAAACTAAATCTTTTGGGTTAATTTTTAAAGGAAATGTTTTGGGCTGGATTTTTAAAGTGAGCTTTTTGGGCTTAGTTTTTAAATTAAGTCTTTTGGGCTAAATTTTTAAAGTGATTTTTTTTTTTTTTAAGTAAATCTTTTTGGTTGAATTTTTAAAGTGAGTTTTTTTTAAAGTAAGTCTTTTGTGCTGAATTTTTAAAGTGAGCTTTTTGGTCTAAATTTTGAAAGTGATTTTTTTTTTGTAGGATTTTGAAATTAAGTTTTTTGGGTTGGATTTTAAAAATATACATAGATGAATTATCATGGGAAATCAAAGAAATTTCAAGAGAAAATATGATCGAATAAGAGACATTGAGGTTCGTAGAGAATACTCAAGAAAATATTACAAAAAAAAGAGGGAAGAATGCTTAGATATTGAAAGGGAAAATCAATCTCAACTAGAAGTTGAAGCAGGTATATAAATGTAGATATTATAAATGATATTTAAAATTTAACTAGTGTATTGTGAAATTAATTTTTATTTGATGAACTAATTTGAAAAATATTTTTCAATGTAAACAGAGAGAGATATTTCTCATAACATTGATGATGAAATTGAAAATGTTGAAAAATAAAGTGAAAAAAATAATGAACCAATGATTGATGATGTTGTTGGAGATGTCGAAAGAGATTCAAGTGAAAGAGATTCATTCAAACTCTTTTTTAATTTAATTATTTAATGAATATTTATATCCATTTACATTTAATTCTCATATGTACAAATGAAATCAATATCGATGATGAGATGTTAGAAAATGTTGACAGTGTCACATATGGAGATAGAAAAGGTTTCCATGTTATACGATATCATGTTAAGCTCATTATTGATAAGTTCTTCAAAGATGAAAATGTGATAGTTCAAGCTCAAATTTTGAGAGGTCTCTTAACATCAAAGAAATTAAAAGAAGCTACAACTCTATTAGGTATTCAAAAATCAACGAAATATTAAAAGGTGAAGGAAAATGTGATTCAAAATATAAATAGTTCTCTAAAATCAATTGGAAGATATAGAAATAAAAGTAATATAGATGCACGTAGAGAAATACAAATGGAAGTGGTTTCATCAAGTACTAAAGAAAATCGTTTGGTAAAATCTATGGCAAAATCATTAAGGACCTAACGAAAAATGTTGCACAAACATAGGAAAATTCGATTGCAAATAGATGTAAATGATGACTTCGCTTATTGGACAATTATTTGTAGGAAACCATACAAAGATATACTTGGAGAAGATGCTAAAAAAACAAAATATGAATATTGGATGAAAAATTCACGTGTTTTCACCAAAAGCAAGGGATGTGATGTGATGAAGAATAACATGAAATCAATATGAAGGAAATGCAAAACATATCTTGGAAAACACTTAGATAGAGTTGGTCAGTAAGTTTATAGAAGAGAACCATGGATTTAATATCTCAATTAGTACTTTTGTGCAACAAAAACCATGGTATGTTAAACCTATCACTGTATGTGACACTTGTTATTGTCGTTATCATGTGGAATTTCAATTATATTATGACAACTTCCTTAATTTTGGTAAAACATTTTGCAAAAATTCACCTACTCCTTCCACTATCCATGATTTCATATCCAAAATTCTATGTGCAAGAGAAAGTTATGAATTATTTTACCAAAAGAAATGTGTTGGTGGTAAAAAATGTGATCATTGTGGAAATTTGACTTTATTTCAAAACAAATATTCTATTGATGTCTAACCTAAAAGTGAAATGGAAGAGATATGAATATATCCATACATCGATTAATTCAAATAGTAGTACAAGTTCTAAAAGGATTGATTTACAAGAAAAGGAAATTTTTGTGATAAAGTTTTTGAAGAAATTTGAGACAGAAATTTATAAGTACACCAAGCATTCACATAGAGCTCAATGGAAGGACTTGCAATTAAAAAATTCCGTGAAATTTTTCCACCAAGGGCCATTTTGTCAATAGTTGATATTACAGATAATTACACATTTATTCCACAAAATGAAATACGGTGTGAATATTATCATTCTAACAAAGTCTCTATGCTTGTCCATATTCTATATAGACATGATGAACAAAATGTTGATCATATAGAAATCACCAGTGAGAATCGACATGTTATTAAAGAATATCACTTTTATATTAGTGATGATCGTACACATGATACACATTTTGTACAACATTGTTTTGATAAGATTTATGACTCATTGAAAGGTCATGGAATAAAATTCAATGAACATTGGATATGGTTAGATGGATGTGTAGGTAAATTTAAATCTTCATGATCATTATTTTGGTGGTGTCGTCTTCTTAAGAAAACACACATTGAACATTGTTGGAATTTCTTTGAGACTGGTCATGGAAAAGGAGAACATGACGATGCAGGGGCATATATAAATCGAGCACTTTGAAGATATAAAATGGACCACTCTGAAAACTGACTTGTCTCTGTTGAACAAGTTGTTCAATGGTGCGTTGTTGCACTAAGCCATCAAACTAACCCATCAAGGGAGGTACAAAGGTATGTACATATATACAAATTAACTTGTATATAGTTTTAATATATGATAATTTTTATTAATTTTCTAGGTTTAAACATTTATAAATTATATAGTTTAAACAATATGAGGATGATTACCTTTGATATATAAATTTTTAAATAACATATTTAAATTCTTGTTTGAATTTACTATAGTTTTTGGGCATATTGGAGTCCAAGATATAGATAGATCGATTACATATGAAGTTGAAACAGTAAAAGGGACTCGAAAACTGCATTCAATTAAAACAAAGTATTGCTGAAATGCTTTTGCATTTGATAAAAAAAAAGATTCTTGTTTTTGTCTTGTTTGCATAGAGGACACACAATCCAATGATGTTTGTGAAAACAATATGTATGTAAGAGCTTGCCAACTACAAAACTAAATACAAAGGGGAAAATGTCAGTTGCAAGCTTCAAAGAGATGGAATTAGAGGAGACTATAGTATCATCTGAAGCTGATCGAGCTTTTGATCTTGTTAGAGAAGGTAACATTTCAATTTCTTTCAAAGGATATATATATATATATATAATTATATATATATAATATATATATGTTTATATGTGTTATGTTTTCAAAATCGTTGTGTATAAGTATCTAGATAATAGTTAAAATATCTAGATCTAGAAATAGATAATAATAATATCAAGTCCATGTTGATAATGTTAATTTCATGTTAATTATGATCTGAATTTACACTTGTTTTATTGTGCAGGAGATGTTTTTGTTGTAGTTGCACCCATTAACAACATCGAAAATGTCAAGTGTTATTTGATGGGGCGAACTGAACGAAAGATGGAGTTATTGGAAGACTATGATGATAACGATTTTATATATGAAAGAGGATCTATTATACTGAAAGGTTATTTTTTCCAAGAAACTCATCAAACTGAGAGTAATGTTAACTTTCAAGACTATCGACCTAATGTCATAAGTTTTCAATATAGTCACTTGGTGTGTGTAGCATGCATAAAGTTGATAGAATTTTAATGAATTAAAAAAAGGAAATTTAAAAAATGGAATATGTCAAAGGCTAACCATGAATGGATCATTGAAGATGGCATTCCACTATAATTTTTTTAATTGAACTGCCTAACAATTTCTTCTCCTTAGATTCATCTTTGAGAACTTAGAATTCAAGTACATTGTTAGCCTTTTATTTTGTCCACTTTTAAGTTGTACATTCTTAAGAATGTGATGATGTGAAAACGATTCTCATTGGGTCTTTCATTGAGTTACAAATTTATATGTATACTGCCTATTATGTAGGTGTATTAAGGATTTGGTGCTACTGATATTATGTTTGCATGCATGACAAGTAATTTATACGTATACATTCTCTGGTCTTAAACAATTTCATACATGAATGCAAAATGTATTAGCCTTTATATACATGAATGCAAAATATACATACCATATTTTATAATGCAATTTTAAGCTATGATTGTTTTAGACATCTACAACAAATTATAAGATTCATTCAAATGCAAAATGTACCATGTTTTGTAATTTGCAATTTTAGTAGATTCATTTTAAATAAATTGACAAAACAACTTTAAACAAAACCTAAGAATCATCTACTAACATTATAAGAATGATTGAATGCAAAATGTACCAACTAAATGCAAATTTACTTTCATTGCTACATATTCATGGACTTAAATACGTAAAACCTTTAAAAGTATCAAACCATGCATCATGCAAATTGTTGGCCATGTTTTATAATGTAATTTTATCTAGTATGTTTGTGCATTCAAACAACTTTATATTAAAAGCTAACTATCAACTGACATCCATAGTATCCTTTCTATACATGAATGTGAAATGTACATACCATATTTTATAATGTAATTTTAATTTATGATTGTTTTAGACATCTACATCAAATTATAAGATTCATTCAAATGCAAAATGTACCATGTTTTGTAATTTGAAATTCTATTAGATTTATTTTAAATAAATTGAGAAAACAACTTTAAACAAAACCTAAGAATAATCTACTAACATTATATGAATGATCATGCAAAATGTACCAACTAAATGCAAATTTACTTTCATTGCTACATACTCATGAATTTAAATATGTAAAACCTTTAAGCATCAAACCATGCATCATGCAAATTGTACCATGTTTTATAATGAAATATTATAGTATGTTTGTGCATGAACAAATTTATATTAAAAGTTAACTATCAACCGACATCCATAGTAGCCTTTCTATACATGAATGCAAAATATACATACCATTTTTTATAATGCATTTTTTATGATTATGTTAGACATCTACACTAAATTAAAAGATTCATTTCAATGCAAAATGTACCATGTTTTGTAATTTGCAATTTTAATATATTCATTTTAAATAACTTGACAAAACAACTTTAAAAAAACTAAGAATCATCTACTAACATTATAAGAATGATTGAATGCAAAATGTACCAACTAAAAAAAAAATTACTTTCATTGCTACATATTCATGAACTTAAATATGTAAAACGTTAAAGCATCAAATCATGCATCATGCAAATTGTACCATGTTTTATAATGCAATTTTATAGTATGTTTATGCATTCAAACAACTTTATATTAAAATTTAACTATCAACCCCATCCATATTAGTCTTTCTGTACATGAATGAAAAAGGTGCATGTACCATATTTTATAATGCAATTTTAAGTTATTGTTTTAGACATTTACACCAAATTATAATATTTATTCAAATGCAAAATGTATCATGTTTTGTAATTTGCAATTTTACTAGATTCATTTTAAATAAATTGACAAGACAACTTTAAATAAAACTTAAGAATCATCTACGAACATTATAAGAATGATCATGCAAAATGTACCAACCAAATACGAATTTACTTTCATTGCTACATATTCATGAACTTAAATATGTAAAACCTTAAGCATCAAACCATGCATCATGCAAATTGTACCATGTTTTATAATGCAATAATATAGTATGTTTATGCATGAACAACTTTATATTAAAAGTTAACTATCAACCAACATCCATAGTAGCCTTTCTATACATGAACGTAAAATGTATATACCATATTTTATAATACAATTTTTATGATTATTTTAGACATCTACACCTAATTATAAGATTCATTCAAATGCAAAATGTACCATGTTTTTTAATTTGCAATTTTAATAGATTCATTTTAAATAACGAGTGACAAAACAATTTTAAACAAAACCTAAGAATCATCTACTAACATTATAATAATGATTATACAAAATGTCTCAACTAAATGCAAATTTACTTTCATTGCTACATATTCATGAACTTAAATATGTAAAACCAAGTTTTAAGCATCAAACCATGCATCATGAAAATTGTATCATGCAAAATGTACATAAACTCCAAAATTAGCATGTATTAAGTCATAATAAAGAGTTATAGGTTTAAAATATGTCCAAAATTTATATCATTATAAAAGTAGATATATAATAAAAAGTTGTCAAATAAAAATATGCATCAATTCATAATAAAGAGTTTTACTTTAAATATGCCCAAAATTTATATAATGATAAAAGTAAATATAATATAAAAAGACAATCAAATAAAAAGTTGCATCAATTTAGATAATAATGACTAAATATATGATCTATCAACCTCCTCCTGCTCTCATCTGAATAATGGGTGCCATATAAAACATGTGTAATTGCATATATACATAAGATTTTGTACTTTAAAATTAACTTTTAATGTTTTAAAATTAAATGAGAATGTAATCATCAAAACAAAATTATAAAAAGTTTCAAATTCCATGCAATACCTCATGTTTTCCCCCTCCATTGTGCCCTTGTCGTGTTCTCCATGCATTGTGCCCTCATGGACAAAATGTACAATACATGTGCATGTATATATATTAAAATTTTAAAATTGCACATGAAAATGCACAAACTAGATCAATATTTAGAAAATCAAGTATCAACTTTTTCAAATTGTCTAGACGATTCAATCCCTGTAACTAACTAAAGTTTCAAATTTCATGCAATACCTTGTGGCGTTCCCCCTGCATTTCTCCCACCTAGATGCCCTGTACAATACATGTACATGTATATATTAAAAATTTAAAATTGCAAATGAAAATGCATAAGCTCACAATATTAAAAAAATTGTTACACGGATTTTTCAAATTGTTTAGATGATCTTATCCCCATTTTTTACTCCATCGCTAAAGGCCCTGGAGAATGGAGATCGTCTCCACAAACCTAAAATTCAAAAATTTGAAAACTATAAGATAAATCTTTCTCATTTTTTAATGAGACTTTCACTTCAATTTATAAAAAAACATAAGTGAACTATTCAATACTTGTGACAATCAAATATCAGACACATCTTCTAGTAGGGAGGAAGAGGGTGTCTCTATGTCAAAAACATCCGACGGAATCAGAATTTGTTAACATTTAAATATATATACATAATTATTTATTTTAAAAATATGTCCTCACAATACCGATATAATAAAAGTATAATAATAATTGTATCAACATGAACTCTTGAAAAAAACTAACATCTCTCAAAATATCTTGATTGGAACTTGAACCTGCGAAGGTGATATTATCAAAACATTTGTTCAAAAAACGAGTTAACTGGAAATGGTGAACATATGATACATTTCTGTTAGATTATATCTGAAAAAATTAAAAAAAATGTATGTGAATCGACATTAACACATACATTACAAGTTACATTAAAATATCCACCTTAACCATTAACACATACCGATCCAACACCCTCTTCCTCATGAACAATTATGTCTTGCCAACCATTACGATAATCCTTTGCATATGCTTTAATCTCCTCAATATTCATATCATCTATCTCCTCATATGTTTTATATACAAAATTAGCGTGTGCATTAGCTTGTGCTCCTTATTGATTTAGACCGATATGAATTCCAGTCAATGCACTTTGGATGTTGTCTATAATGGCATCCCTTTCTTTTCAACCAATTTGAGAAGTGGCATCCATCTTTGACTGCAAATTTACCAGACGAGGAGGTTGGCGTACCAAAGGTGGAGGAGGGCGAGGCAATTCAGTATCGTAATGTGCCCTTACGATCACATAACCAACCTCTCCCATTACCATAACATTCAGATGGAAGGTCACTATAATCAGGTTCCATATCCAGAAAAATTTTTGTATAGAATAATTTTTGAAAATAAATTTGAACCTCGTCATTCCATGGCAACTTTCCATATGCTACAAGGAATCTATCATACAAATGGCTGGCTATACCAGGGTGCTTGAAATATTACACCTTGAGCATTTTTTTCAGCCCTTCTTTGAAATTAAGCATAGATTTTTCATTTTCTTTTGTAACCCTTTTACTAACCTTGACCCATTTATTGGGACCCATTATTGTTTCCTTTATACAACTCATCATATCTATAAAGCAATCCATGGTTGACCCAAGCTTCTTGTAAATATCAAGAAATGAGCTTAGAGAGTGCACAACTATTTCTAAGCTTTCTCAACTCTCTACAGGGAGCTCAAAACTCCCAAGATCTTTCCTCAATTTTGAATAATTAATTTTGCACCTTTGTAATGTACATTGTTGGAGATTTTTTTCCCAAGGAATCTCATCAGGAATATCACATGGATAAGTGGTAGTTGGTGTATGGCCTTCTTCTTGAATTGTCCATCTTTGCTTACACCTACTTTGAGAAACATTTTCACCCTCTGCATCAATATATAAAATTACATAAATATAAAAACATGTGAAAAAAATGTATTCATACACATGCAAGATAGATGTCTACACGCATATGTAGATACAATTCATTTACATGTACAATTTTTTTTAACATAATATATATATATATATATAACCAAAATAGTGAGGATCATTATGACCCAATTGAGATTGATGACCACCCAAAGATGGTTGAGCACCATCACACCCAAGTACATGAGTTGATTAAGCTTGTTGACCATCGGGATAATGTTGACCACCCTCACTCGATGACATAATGAGTGAAGCTTCTAAAAAAATTTGAAAACCAAATCAATATATATGTATACATACAACTACCTATTTATCATTTAAGTAAATGCACATAAACATATATATATATATACCATACCATGATGGTGTGAATGATGGCCCTCCATTGATTGAGTAGATACTCTTTTCGACATAGTTTGAGATGCTCCTAAAAAAATGAAATTTATTTTAAATTAATTTGATGCTAAATTGATAAAAAGAAAAAACAATTCCATATGTATACATACATATTATTATATTAAAATATTATTTAAAAACTTGCACATAAACATATATATATACAATGATCATGATGGACCTCCCTCGATTCATTTGATATTCTCTTTGATCCATGACGTCCCCCTCTAGTATATGGATGGCACTCGATTGATGCTCGCCTTGAAGAATCATGTGGAAAATGCTCATCCATGATATGGATATCTATAGATATATAGACACATTATATTTAAAAAGTTACCTCATGCATTTACAATTATTTTTAAAATTTCTATTTAAAAAGAACAAGAATTCAGAAAATTGTTGTAACCCTAGAAGTTACCTCATGCATTTAAAAATCTTCAAATTGTTATTTAAAAAGATTAAGAATTCAAAAAATTGATGTAACCCTTGAAGTTATCTCATGCATTTAATTAATGTAACCCTTGAAATTACATCACTCATTTTAAGATGTTAAAATTGTTATTTAAAAACATAGAAATAATTCAAAAAATTAATGTAACTATTCAAAGCTCTTCATTTAAATATACTCAAGACTAAAAACACAAATGTTGAAGCACACACATTTTGAAAATTAAATACAAAATTTTCTAAAACATGTCAAGTTCACCAAGTTGTGCTTACATAATGGGGGCACACTTGGTATAAAATTGAAAAAAACACATGGTGATTAAAAACAACACATTTATAACTAAAAAACACCCACATATATCAAACATATCTTACAATTTCCATCAATAAATTTTGATGGAGAGATTCTTAAGACTAATTCATATTTCACACACAAATCTTGAATTGGCATTGCCCCATACAATAGATCGCTAGACATCCTATTAACATTTGCACAATGTCTTATGCTAAATGATTGAAATTGACTAACAAAATTTTTTGCTTCTCCATGCAGTTGTTTTAACTTATCCTTTTTAACTTGGTACACACCTTTCATTTGCACACAAGTTTGGAATTGGCGAAGACTACAATTCAATTGGATCCATACTCCCTAACTGTTCCTAAGCCTTTTATCAATGCAATATAATATGCTTCATTGTTTGTTGTTCTTCTAGATACATTCATTTTGCTTTGGAGGACTTTGTTCATCACAATATTGCATAGCAAATAAGTAATCATTGCTTTCCCTGGATTGGGATAACAAGAAACTTCTATGCATAATGTCCATTTTTCAACCATGTTTAATGGGTTTTCTCATCCTTGTAAATTTTTTTCCATAAAATGAATTTAATATATTTATTTATTGCAAATGCTTGAGTTTATAGGAGAATGATAATAAATAAGTACCTATTGTGATTGAATAATGGAATACTACAAGGATTTAGCCTAGTTTCAAGATCATATTCTATGTTCTCCTTCGAAATCTATACATGTGATTGATAATTTCATCAAGTAATTAGAAATTATGATGTTAGCAATTTATTGATTTTAGCAACTGGGTCTATATAAAATCATTGTTTAAATGCATATGTGACATATTATTTACACCAAGGGTGCATGCAGACTTGTTATCATTACCATTCCTCCCTTTGGTTACTCTGCCTAAGTTGATGGGCAACACTAGATTAACTCTCACTGGAATGCTTAGATAGGTAGTTTAGTTGATAGGTGGTTATTCCAATGCTTTATTTTGGAATAAGTTGAATAAAGAAATTTTACTAAAGTGTGATTGAACACCTTGATTTCCCTATAGATGTTGCATAGAGAAATTTTACTAACGTGTGATTGAATACCTCGATTTCCCTATATATTTATTGGTTGAAAGTAGGTAAGAATTACATCTTGCATTCCAACATTTACCATTGAGCCTTTTAAAATGACTAGGAATGATATTTACCTAATAAAACTGATGATGTTATAAAGGCCTAAAGTTGTTTTAAAAATGATGGAGAAATTCCATTGTTGATTGTGCAGTGAATTCAATGTTAGAAAGCATGAATAATGTATCTTCTCCCTGGTTTTTAAGATGTTTGTAATACTTCTTGAAACATTCTAATCAAAAATATTTTTGTTTCATGAGTTTGAGTGCAATTCTTCTTTTCTTCCTACTAATCAGTGTGTTTTTAGTCTTCTTCTAGTCCATAAACGAGCATTGGCAGTGTGCATTGATCACATGACACTATTGATATAAAATCTCACAGTGTTATTGATCTTTTGGTCGACACTCAAGCCTTAGTGGTGGTCACATGTTGTTGTTGGATTATAAAATCTCCATGGTTTGGTTTGGTTCGGTTAGGTGAAATATTGATAGCATGAGATGCAAATGTGATATGTGAATGACTAAGAAAGGAAACTAAGATTATGGTGAAAGAAATTAAGAAATAAACACAGTGTGTCTACCCAAATTGTAGGTAAACTACCCACTCCATAATCACACTTACAGTGGTGGTCCATTTAAAAATATGGTGGCATGGTGATCACCTTAACCTCTCAAGGGAACTCTTGTTTGTTTACTATGATATGAAGCCTTGGTTTAAATGTGAGTCTCTCAAGATGGGAACAAATCCATGCCCAAACCCAACGCTGGAAGACACATGTACTTGTCTCATACCCACTACATTTTTAGAGGATTCATTGACTCGAGAAAGAAATCAATAGTGATTTACAAGATAGGATCATCTGGGAATGCAGCAGGAACCAGTGTTAGATGTGGACCATCTTGACCTAGTATGTTTTCTTGAACTCAAAATTTAATTTGATCTGTTTATTCGTCTGAAGAAGTAGGGAAAAGGCCAAAGGAGGAGGAATATTTATATGATTTCTTTCATCTCTACAAACATATAGGTTTATATTGAAAGGGGAATGGAGAAGAGTAGTAGTTCCAATATGAAGTGGAGTGGATAGATCACCCAAGGACGGATAGAGCTCTCAGCCTATCCTTATAACTTAGGCCAGGCTAATCAGGCACAAATAGTTATTTATTATTGCCAGTGTAGAGAATTAGAATGGCAGTGGACAGATCATTGGAAGTGAGCAAAGAGGAAGAGGGGGAAGAAAATTCACCAGTGGAGTAGGTGTCATTCACTGTGAGTACAGAAGATGATCCAACCATCCCTGTATGGACATTTCAAATGTCATTTATGGGCATGCTTTCATGTGTCCTACTCTCATTTTTGAACTAGTTCTTCAGTTACAGGAAGGAGCCACTTATCATCACATAGATTTCAGTGCAGGTGGCAACCCTTCCCCTTTGGCGTTCCATGGCCTCAGCTCTGCCAAAGCGGAGATTCAGAGTGCCTTTATTGGAGTCAGAGGTGTCCCTGAATTCAGGGCCCTTTAATATTAATGAGCATGTCCTCATTATAATATTTTCCAATGCAAGCTATGCATTTTGCAATGGATCCGCCTCTGCAGTGGGCATTGTAAACATCATTAAGGCATTTTACAGAAGGAATATCAGTTTTCTAGTAGATTTTCTTATCATAATTACAACTCAGGTATTAGGTAGTGTTTGCAGTGAAATATATTAAGTTTGAGATTATCTATAAATAATTGATGATTTATGTGATATTATTGGGATTCTTTTTGTATATAGCAAGTTATTAATCGAGTGATCCACAACATTGATTAATAACTTATTTGATATAGATTATAGTAAATATTGTGTGTCTTTAATGGTGACGAATATGGGTTTCTTCAAAATAGAGGTACAGAGTAGGCACACTTTTATTTTAACAACTAAATAACTTAAACCCACTAAGATTATACTTTTAACAATTGCTTCACAAATCAATATACATGATCCGGACAAGGAGGCTGAGGAAGATGACAGAATTCCTCCAGCGGTGACGATGTGCAACCAACCCTGGTGCCAACCAACCAATCTCATGCAAAAATCCTACAAAAAATCCTCTAGCTCCAACCAACCCTACAAAAAAACCAACAAAAATTTTAAAAAACCACCAAAAACCATTAAAAAAATCTAGAAAAAACAACAATTCATGCACATACACATACGTACATGATCGTTAGCTCTAGCAAACCGACGGGCCAACCGAAATAATAAAGCAATAACAATATTTCTCGATACAATAACAATAACGCACTAACAACGCAAAAAATTCTACAACAACTTCAACGCCCTCATATATATAGATGTTTTTTTAGCTGAAAAACTAGTTCGAATGAATCTATAGTTTGACTGAATATAAATTTCGATCGAATTATTTGTTCAACCGAAATCAATAGTCTGGCATAACTATTTTATCGTCGATTTTTTCACCTTCGGTAAAAAATATATTTAGCGATCAACCTTAATCTAAAAGGGCAATTGTTTGGCTAAATGTTAGTGTAATAGTTTGGCCGAATAAATATAGAAAATTTGGCCGAAGAAAATTTTGGTTCGGCTAAAAAATTGAGATTATGAATTTTTCAGGGCATTTCTCACAAAAGTGTAACCGAGCTTCACATTTTCACCCAGTATACTTATAACAATCCAAGAAAATATTTACCTAGTACCAATCTCAGTGGGCATGACACAACATGATATCTATTTGTTAGAAAATGTATAAACCTTTGCATTTACCTGGAATCTAAATTACAACAAGGTTAAACAAACTAAGTCCACAATAAAAACTTAAACCCCAAAATAGTACTAATAGTGTACAAATACTATATATGCCCCAACTGTACAAAGTTTTATTGAATTTTCCATGCCAAAATTCACATATAAAGATACAGTAGGAAGGATACAAGTGCATTTATTCATCAATTTAAACATAGTAATAGTCATACTGGAAAAAGAGATGAAATAAATATATGCTTCCAGTAATGTACGAAGCATTTAGATTTGGTATGTCAAATTTACTGGCATAATATTAGTGATAAAATAAGAAAACTCATTGAGATAAACATCCACAAAGTGAAGATTAATCCCCTTTGCAGGGTACTTATCTTCAACCAAAAGGGTTTTGTCCCTCAAATATGCCATGAACCCTTTTTTGAACTAAGAGTCCCACCCATGGTCATCTAAAAGGAGAAAAATATATGACGAAGAAATCGGTTGAGAATGAGATAGAATTTGTCTAGGCACAAATGATCAATTCCACTCCATTTGCGTAGCATGATTAAGAGAAATACCTGGAAGTAGTGTTAAGCGAGGGCGAGGAGTTGTCAAGTGAGGGTGAGGTCGATTTGTTGGAAAACATACAAACCTTGGCGTTTACTTACAATCTAAATTACAATAAGGTTAAACAAACTAAGTCCACAACAAAAACTTAAACCCCAAAAGAGTACTAGTAGCATACAATTACTACATATGCCCCAAATTTGCAAAGTTTTATTCAATTTTCCCTGCCAAACTTCACATATTAGGATACAGTTACATTTATTCATAAATTTAAATATATTATCAATCATATCATAAAAAAGAGATGAAATAAATATACATTTCCAGTAATGTATGAAGCATTCAGATTTGGTATATCAATATTTACTAGCATAATATTAGTGATGCCAAAAGCTCAAATACCAAACCAAAAGTTTGTATCCCAAGCGAGAGAGAACAAGCAAGCTCATTAAGACAAATATCCACAAAGTAAAGATTAACCCCCTTTGTAGGGTACTTATCTTCAACCAAAAGAGTTTCATCCCTCAAACCTGCCATGAACCTTTTTTCAAATTAGAGTCCCACCCATGGTCATTTAAAAGGATAAAAACATGTTGAAGAAATAGACTGAGCATGAGATAGAATTTGTCTAGGTGCAGATGATCAATTCCACTCCATTCACGTACTATGGTTAAGAGAAATACCTGGAAGTAGTGTCGAGTGAAGGTGAGGTCAAGGATTTGAATCAGAGAAGTGAGCTTGTTGATGAGTCGGGCATGTACTTCGTGCATGTCAGCATGCCAAACTCATTAGAAGAGACCCTTCTAGAACTTCTTGAAGTCGAGATTGGAAACATGGGTCTCGGCTTCTAGCCATCCCTTCAGTGTGATGCCCAAAGCTCAAATACCACACCAAAATATTTTATCCCAAGCGACATAAAATAAGCAAGATTATTAAGATAAACATCCACAAAGTGAATATTAACCCCCTTTGGAGGGTACTTATCTTTAACCAAAAGGGTTCCATCCCTCAAATCTACAATGAACTCTTTTGTCAACTCAGAGTCCCACCCATGGTCATCTAAAAGGAGAAAAACATGATGAAGGAATTGATTGAGCATGAGATAGAATTTGTCTAGGCACAGATGATCAATTCTACTCCATTCGTGTACCATGGTTAAGAGAAATATCTAGAAGTAGTGTCGAGTGAGGGCAAGTTCTAGGTTTCAAATCAGAGAAGTGAGTTTTTCGATGATTTGGGCTTGTACATCGTTCTTGTCGGCATGCCAAATGAGTAGAACATACCCTTCCAAATCTTCTTGAATTCGAGATCAAAAACATGGTTTTGGGCTTTGATCCATCTCCTAAGAAGCTCAAATGTTGTGTTGTGAGTATTCTTGTCGCAGGAGGAAAAGTGCTTTGCAAACCCTATTTCAACCTTATTATTCTCTTCAATATCTTCTTCCGTTATCCCACAGTGAATGCAGGAAGAAAAGAAATAGCTTGAACTTGACTTCACAAATATACAATTTTCTTGTTACTTGCCTAGATGAATTCTTGAATTTCCATTGTTTCTTCCCTTTGTCTGTATTGATTGTTCTCTTCTTCTAGGAGGGACTGATGTAGAAATTTTTGTATATCTGAACTACCTTTGAGGCAAGTTTAGGGGTTTTGTGGATTGCATATTTCGTCATCCACGCTAACCTTATCGTGAGTTAGATAGATAGCAGCATAAATGAAGGAATCTCGCAATAGTTTCAACGGATCCAACAACGTAAAACATTTGAATCGTCTAACATCAAATCTGACGAAACATAGTAAAGACAATAAAGATAGGAGGGTATTTCATCCCAAAAAAATGCTTAATAACTATTGTAAACTATGAAATTTATGTATTAGTTATGATCATACCAATAATTAACCAAATAGAGAGTTTAGTTTTATCTTTGCATGTATAAGGACTTGCATTTACCTCGAAATGATTTTTTTATATTTAATAGATTTTATGAAAAAAAATATTATTTATGTAAAAATAGTTAATATAGAATAAATATAATAATATATTTTATTTGTTAATTTGTATTTAAAATTAAGTATGATAATAAGTTTTAACATGATATTTCATTCACATTTTTTCTCCACATGTTAGATTTTTATAATATTTTTTTTAAAGATCATATATTAAATATTTTGAAGACGTAGTTTACTTCATTGAAGTGAAAAGGAAATTTTATTGAATATGGAAGAAATATTAAATGCGGTAGTCTTATGTAGATTAATTTTAGGTTTTGAATTAACATTAATTCATAAAATTAAATGTTCGTTTTAATTTTCATTTTCATTAAATGCATACCACATATTTTTTTGGGTGGTTTTCTTTAAGTATCTGTTGGTGCTGGTTGTGTCTCCAACTATAATGTTTAATAGTAGTAATTAGTTATCACTGCTTTCTATTTTTAATTGGTAGTTACTTGCTCGAAGATTTAAATATATTTTTGAAATAAGTTTTTCTAAATATTTTTAGATATGTATTACATAGTTACACATATTTTTTATATACATTTAGAATCTCCATAAAATGCGAGGGTGGTTATAAGGATGTCAAAGTGTTAGCTCGATTATTGGGAGATAGGGGAAGAGATCCTCTTGGGGAACAAGGATAATATTAAAAAACATTATTACTTCCAAATTTAAGGATAAGGTGTGGAGTGATAAGGAGTTACAGGGGAAAAGAAAGTTAAGATACTATAAGGAGGTAATCAACCTCACACTTGCTAACTAGAATTATGTTTCCATATTAATCGGTGCTACAAAGCAAATGAATATTGCAAGGATCATAACTAATTCTCATGAGCTATGGAGTGAAACGAGACATTGGTCTATTCCCAAGATTCCTTGGGACAAAAGAATATGCCTCCTTTGTGATACTAAGAAAGTTGAAGATGAAAAGCACTTTCTCTTAGATTGTTCGACCCTTACATCCGTTCTCATTTGCATAACATTTTCCCCACTACCAACTTTCTTGACTTGTTGAGTCAGGAAAACTACAGTGACCACAGAACACTTCTTTCCCTCTTTTTAATCACAGAAATAAAATCTTAAATAATCTTGATTAATTGCTTCTTTCTTAAGGTCCAATAGACCAGATTAGTCTCAATAAATGTTAATGAGCATCATCATCCTATGATCTTTAAGATTATTACACTATAATTTAAAAAATATTTTAGACAAAACCTCTACTTGATAACTTATCTACAAGATTCTTAAAATTATTACATCATTATTATAGAAGGTTTCATATAACAAATATTTAATTAAAATTGATGAAAGAAATTATATATATTTATAAGTGATGGAAAAGGGGAGAAAATGTTTTTGGCAACAATATGGGAAAATTAATTAGTATATCAGCCCCAGATCTAAGATGAAAATGATGAATGTCATGATATTTGCACATCATACAAGTTTAGGTACATCATACAAGTTTAGGTACTAGCTACTTAAGATCCCCCTGGACCAGAGGAAGAAGAAGTTTAAGCTTTTAAGCTGATAAGATAAATAGTAATGAAATAAATAATATATATTTATAAGTAATAAAAATGAGAAGAAAATTCTCAACAACAAAATAAGAATATTAATTATCATATTGAGCCTTTTTGGCTTTAATATGGTGGTCATTAACAGCATGAGGCTTGCAAATTCAAAGAACTTTGTAACGAGAATGATGTCATGGGCCTTCCATTCTAGGCCTTCGATTCATTGAATGGACTATTGAAGAATGCAATTGTTGTAGTAGTTCTTGTGTAAGACTCTATAACTATTGTAGCTCATCTTCATTGAAACTCTTTTCAGTTAAGGAATGGAAAATCAACTAACATTTTTAATGGAAAAGTATAAATATAATTTTACAATTATTTTATATATATAAATTAGGGTAGATATTTATTACACAGTTCATTATAATAAATTTGATAAATTAAAGTTTATAGTATAAAAGTTGAATTCTTTTAAATTCCATATTTGTTAATTATTGATTTCCTATACATAAATAAAATGTGTAAAGTAGAGATCAACAAATACAAGGTCACACCTCAACAATGAACATAAGGGTTTTTTCGATGATTCAGATGGCATAGTTGGTATGGGCAGAGGGCCTTTGTCACTGGTTTCCAGATTAGATCCTTCATTAGTGACGTTTTATCTTATTGTTTAGGATCCATGGAGAATAATGCAGAGAGCAACCTTTTTTAATTGCGTAGAGCTGGTACCTTCGGATCGGATGTTAATGTCACCCTTCTCATTAGAAACAATCCTTTCCCAAATGTCTGCTATCTCGGCCTTACTGGAATTGATGTGGGGGACGAACTGGTCCAGATTCCAGATGGTACCTTCAAAATTCAACTCTAACGACTTATTCAGATTCCAGATGGAGGATTTATAATTGATCCTGGAACGACTCTAACGTTCTTAGTGGATCTGGCCTACCCACCCTTTCTTCTTGTTGTCATTGAAGCTTAGCCAATTGATTCATCTGAACTCGGTTTTGATCTCTGTTACAATGCTATGTGTGATCTCCGACTTCCAAGTATTACTTGTAACTTTGTAGGAGAGGCAAAATATGTCTTGCCACAAGAGAATTCGTTTATATCAAATCAGGAAGATACCGGTGGGTTGGTTTTTGTTACATTCGGATTTTCAGGGCCAGCTGAATGATATTGATATTTGGAAACATTCTTGTGGCTTCACATCCTTCTTATGTTATAATGTTTGTACTGTTAAATCGTAAAATGTGATGCTAATGTGTATTATCCTTCTAGGGATAACGTTTGAGGTTTGCGTGATTGATGAAAGATCATTCTATAACCTTGGCTTATGTAACGTACTACATAGAGATGACGAGCATAAAGAATAGTTTATCAAAATTATATCAACCATATAAATTTAATATCATATTATTGTGTTTATGGCGGAGAAGGATGAGCTCTATATTTTGGACGAGAGATTGTGTAATTTTTAGAGTAGTTTTTAAGGAGATTTTTTGGAGTTTAAGGTGGATTTTTGTTGTGTTATTTAAATTGGTTTTTTGACTATGATTTATTACCTTCAAAACTCATATGGAACTTCAATTGTGAAGAGTTCACCCGTGTAACTTGTGATTTCAATGAATCCCTAGATATATATAATAATAATTTTTACTTTATTTATTTGATTGGTTGTTGATATTACAATCTAATAAGAGAGATATATGGTAAAAATACTTAGTTCTCACTCTTAGCTATCAATAAAATATTTTTGATATTACAACTTAATATGTGGCAAATATATTTCACTCATTATTAGCGATGCAAGTTATATAATTTCCTATCAATAAAATAATTTAAAATAAAAATTAAATCTTATATTTTCACATGGGAATGCGATTCTTATATATTTTAAAACCATTTCAATATAAAACATAAATAAACTATTTGAATATTCATGTGGATTAATATATTCAATATAGATTAATTATTTAAATATGCATATTAATATAATAAAGAAATTTAAAAATACGAAGAGTAATTGAAATTAAAACAAAAAACAAACTCAATTAGTTTTTAATAAGAGGAGATGTTATTTCAAAATTATTTTAATAAGGAAAAAATTAATGTGGGTCATAGTGTTGAAACCAGCTCACAAAAAGATAGAAAAAATAAATAAACACCTTATAAATAAGCCTCTTCGAGGGGGCAACCTCCTTTACATTACACAAACGAACAATTCTTGGATGATACAAATGACAAGAGCTCCTTTCTATATATAGGTGTCTAAGGGGTCATAGCATAATGAAAACCAACATAACAATGATAATGTAAGGGCACAATAATAACAATAGTGGGCTTCTATGGGGCACAAAAATAACAATATGGAGACTACATGGGCACAACAATATAATAAGAGGGTTGTTCTAATAACAATAAGGGGTTACACTAGTAGTATAGGGACCTAACATGCCCCTCTCCTTCAAAAAGTGTTGTCCTCAACGCTTGAGTAGTTCTTGATGCTTCTATATAAAATTCTTGTCCTCCCATGTAGAATCTTCAGTGGGTAAGTTCTTCCACTTAATGAGATACTCTGAAGTTGATCAATTTCATCGTTGCTGTGTTCTTGTTTCTATGACTGCTCTAGGTTCCAATATGATTTTTCCTTCCTCATCAAGTTCTGGCAATATTGTTTGAACTGAGATCTTTTGTAACTTTTGAATGAGTGGCCACACTTCTTCATCCTTCTTCCATTCATCCCTTGCTTCGTTTATCCAATCTGGTTTGATAATAGAAATAGCACAAAACAATGCTTCCACATCCTCATCCTTTCTTGAGAGTGCATCTGCAATGAAATTTTGCTTCCCTTTCTTGTAGTTGATTTCAAAGTCATAACCCAATATATTTGTGACGCATTTTTTATGTTCTTCTAAAGATAATCTTTGTTCTAAAAAGTATTTAAGGCTACCATGATCCATTTTTACCTTGAAGTGTCTTCCCATTAGGTAAGGTCGTCATTTTTTAAGTGCATGCAGTATTGCCAACATTTCCTTCTCATAAATAGCTTGCCTGAGATGTAGCCATAAAAAGACCCAATTACCTACATCAAAACTTCTTTCACTACGATGTTGATATGCTTGTTGTTTCATTCGATTCTACACCAAAGTGGTGTTATCCTTTAAAAGTTGTAGAACTTGTTGTTGATGCTTGATGTGATATTTCACTACTTGAATCTTTTTCTTCTTGATATGTCCTTCTATCTTGAGAGTTTGATGAGTGGTAATTTCTTCCAATGCATTACAAGATATGGTTGGATTCATTTCTTGATGTTCGATGTGATATTTCACTTCTTGAACATTTTTCTTCTTGATATGTCCTTCTATCTTGATAGTTTAAGGAGTGGTAATTCCGCCCAATGCATTACAAGAAATGGTCGGATCCATTTCTTCTTTCTCGATGTGATGTTTCAATTCTTGAACCTTTTTCTTCTTGATATGTCCTTCTATCTTGAGAGTTTGAGGAGTGATAATTCTTGCCAATGCTTTACAAGATATGGTCGAATTCATTTCTTCTTTCTCTAAGGTTGGTTCCTGCTGTATATCCTCTTTTATTATGTTTCTTATCGTTTTCTTCATCCTCTTCATAGTTTATGTAAAATAATTTCTTCTCAACACACTTATGACCTTTAGTGTATTTTCTATCACAATTGTGACAATTCCCATTTTCTCTTTTTTCTTCCAATTGTTGTGGTGTAAACCTTGTAGGAAGGCTAGGATAAAAAACACTTCCATAATTATAGTCATGAGTGGTGGGATTCTATGTTTCCATAATTTTTCTTTCAATTTTCTTGCCAACTTGCATGCCTTCTCTAATGAATCAAGTTCCCAAAGAAGAATCTCATATTAAATGTTATCCTTTAAATTCCCTATGGAGACATCAATCCTCTACTTCTCTAGAATATAATTTTCCCTTATATTCAAATTTTGAAAGTCCTCAATGTGCTCTTTCATTGAACATTTTTTTTTTTAATTTATCAATTGGCTAAGGAAGGTGTTTCTCTTTGTATCCTCATAATGTGCTACCATTTCCTCTGTGAAAATTCACCATGTAACAAGTGGTTTACGAAAACCAAGCCCTTTATACCATAAAAATTGATCTGGTTCTAAATCTAAAGATGCAATGCATACCTTTTGTAATAGTTGCACCTCATGTAGATCAAAATATTGCTCCATCTATGGTATCCAATTTACTGGATCCTTGCCATCAAACTTCTTGATATTGCCTTTTCTTGATTTTATGAGCTCGATCTTGAAATGACTCTAACTCTGTAATTTCAGATCTCCAAGTTTTTAAATTTGTTTCTACAGTAGCCCTCTGTGTTCTCTTTCTAACCCTGAAAATCTGATCAAGGTTGGATTTTGATAGGAAGCGTTATATCAAATCTCCCATGATGACATGATTATAGACTAGTTTACTAGAGCACACTTGTACGAGGTGCCACATATCACTGTTTCAACCTTAAGATATGAAAAATATATACAGAAAACTAAAGTTCGTCGTCTTTCTGTAACTTCTAACGAAATTTCAATCTGATGCTCAAAGAGAAAATTATGACGATTTTCCCAAGGTCACCTGTTCATAATGTAATTCGGGAGTCTACAAAAACCCTAACTTCCTCAGATCATATCTCCAAAAATATAGTGAGACAAACTCTAAAATTTGGACCCGAAGTTCATAACGATTTCGACTCAAATGGGTTTTTTTTTAAGCTTCTGAAACATCATAGAAAAAAGTTATAGAGAAAATTCCATGATGACTTGTTTAGATCAGCGAAACCCTAGAATCCAAAGCTCTAATACCAAATGTTATGACACGAGCTCACAAAAAGATATAAAAGATCAATAAACACCTTAGAAATAAGCCTCTTCAAGGGGAAACCTCCTTTACATTACACAAATGAACAATTCTTGGATAATACAAATGACAAGAGCTCCTTTCTATATAGAGGAGTCTAAGGGGTCATAGTATAATCAGAGTTGACATAACAATAATAATGTAAGGGCACAACAATATAATAAGGGGGTTGTACTAATAACAATAAGGGATTACACTAGTAGTATAGGGACCTAACACATAGATAATATATTTCAAATATAAAAATAAGTAATATTAACGCGTGTGTTATATATATATATATATATATATATATATATATATATATATATATATATATATTATATATTATATATAAACATTTTAGTGTGAACGTAATTCAAAATAGCATATTTCATTACTCATATTAACTAAAATATTTCAATGTCATATATAAGAGATAAAAAATTATGGTTAAAACATTTCAACCAACCTTACTATTTTACATTTTTCTCCATCCCTCCCCCTCTCTTTTTCTTTATTTGTTAATTTGTGTGCATCCTAAGAAAATTGTAGGCTTAACCTTTGGTTTGAGAAACTGCTACCTAAAGGCAACTAAGCCACCATCCCTCGGGCCACACTAGCCCTTAACATGGCCATATTTTTCAGGGAGTTTCAAACTAGTGAAGAGTACCCATCACCATTTATTCTAAGCCCAATGGACACATTTTGGCTATTTTTTACCTATATTTTTGTGTCAAAATTGTCTCAAATCAACTTTTTTTTACATATATTTTCATGTCAAATTTGTCTCAAATCAGATTTTAATGAAATTGCAAGTTTAAGTTGTGTAGTCTATATACCAAGAGGATTTGCAAGCCATTGAATCCATTCATGTATTCAAAAATGCACTTTAAACAATGAAAAATTAAGCATGATGTGTTCAATCCCTCTCGTTGCTTGCTAGTCTAATACTTAATATAGATATATAAAACTACAAATATACTCTAAAAGAAATTTGTACCTTAAGAGATTTGATCTCTCTAAATACTTGTTAAATGAATTTATATCAATTATTATTAGTTTAAAATATATTATTTTTAGTTAAATAACTTTGAGACTCTAGTTAAATACAATCTATCATTTTTAATTAAGTGTTGAGAGGTGGGATACACAATTTTTAGATCAACAATTATTACATAAAGAGTGCCTTAAACAATGAAAAACTACACATGATGTGTTTGATCCTTATCATGCTTACTAACCCAATAATTAATACATATATATAGAACTACAAATATACTGTAAAAGAAATTTGTATCTTAAGAGATTTGATCTCTCTAAACACTTGTTAGATGAATTTATATTAATAATTGTAAGTTTCAAATAATTATTAATGAAAATGTAATTATAATCTTTTAATTAAAACTAACCAAATATGTATAATCGTTTATGTTTTTATTATAGCTAATATAACTAACGATATTTTTTTCATTTCCAAGTTAAGCATGGTGGAATTACATATCGCCCTCATACTAAATTGTAGAATAAGCCTCTCAACTTAAACATACTATTTTTTGCTAAATAACCTTGATACTCTAATAAAATACACTCTACAATTTTAAATTAAATATTAATAAAATACATAGTTTTACATAAATATTACATAAAGAATATTTTAACAATATTCCATTTAGTGACTATTCCATGTCCATAAACACTTAACTGTAATCTAAAATTAAAATTCAAACATAATTTATGATAAACATTATTATGAATGTTGAGAGTGTGCTCTTCGTGAAATTTGAAAGATTCAAACATATTATTTTTGGCTAAATAACCTTGATACTCTAGTTAAATACGATCTATAATTTTTAATTAAATATTGAGAAGTGAGATACATAGTTTTACATAGATAACTATTACATAGAGAGTATCCGAGTAATATTCCATTCAGTGTCCATAAACACTTGAGTTGTAATCTAAAATTAAAATTCAAGAATAATTTATAATAAACGTTATTGTGAATGTTGAGGGTGTGCTCTTCATGAAATTTGAAAGAGATGCGCCTTGAAAATTGAAATAAATATAACCGATCCGACCTCTCAAAGGACATGTAAGGTTTGGTTGGGTAATGAGATATGAGAGACATTGTTTTATATTTTGTATTTTTACATTATGAGTGGATGGTAATTTAATATAGTGATGTTTTTATCTACGGTTTAACATTTTAATTAAATCAAATTATATAAAAATAAATAAACATTTTAATTGGGTTAATTGGTCGAAATAGGGATTTAAAAATAAAAATTAAAAAATTAAAATTAAAAATTAAAATAACTTATGATATTCATATAGAAATATAGTCTATTTAAATGGGAGATTAAATCAACATGGATTCATTTTAACTTTGGATCTACACCAACGAGAAGGACCAAATCTCTTGATATGCAAACTTTTTTTAGAGCAAAAAGAGATTTGATTGGTTTTATTTTATTTTTAATTATATATGAATTTATTTATGTTTTATTAATAATTAAATTTGAATTGTTTTTTAAATTTGAACAAGTTTATTATAAAATTTTAAATTACTCTATGTATCATATTTTGATAATATTTTTTTGTAAGCTTGGTATGTCTACATCTTCATCATATCCAATATATCAACACAATCATGGTGGGGAATTGAACCAGTTACTTCACATCCAGGAGTGCCTTAACAGAACACCTAATCATCGTATATCCAAGACCCGTGAACATTTTGATAAAATATTATATATTATATATTATATATATATATATATATTATATATATATATATATTATATGAAATTTGAAAATTTATTATTAATAATAATATTAAAAATCATTTTCAATTAATAAAATATAAAATATTGATAATAATAATAATAAACAATATAGTGTTTGGTATTTTGCAATCATAAAGATTTATATATTGATAACTCTTTGTTTAAATAAAGGATTTGATTTATATGTTTTGTTGTACTGTATTTTTTTCCCTTAGGTATTGGTAACTAAGCTAGTCTTGTACTTATGTGATACAGGATCAATTTCAATAGCTACCACTATAATATTTAGGTGGGTAAGTATGCCCCTTCCACACACACATATGAATCGAAATAATTTGAATAATAGGTGCTTTATTTACATGTCCATTACCATTTAAGCTACTCCTGAGGGACTCAATCGAATTTACATCATGTTCAAAAATTTAATAGTTGCAATGTAGCATAGACTCTGTCTTTACCGCTAATTAATTGATTAAGGTGGTGCAAGGGACCTGTGCTTTATTGTTATTCAAGAATGCTCTATTTTTGCAATCTCGCATTATTCTTGCCTCCACACATGATTTCTTTGCACCTCTGCACTCTGCACAATCAAAGCCATCTGTGGAGGTATTCCTAATCACATTTCTTTGCGCCTCTGCACTCTGTATTGTGTAAGAAAAATGTGTTCCTTCCACCTGGTCATGGTTGCAATCTCGATATTTTCAAAACACTGGATAAGAACTACCAATCAAGCACTTCAATTTATGTGTTACAACAATTGTGTGGAGGACAACTAGTTTTTTTGGTTATGTGGAGCTCTACACCTCTGAACTCATGAAGTTAAGCCCTGTACCTCCACACCTACGAACTCTACATTGATACTCACTATATGCTATCCAACCACATTAAATATCATTAGTTGAGGTTACTAATAGCTTATCGATGAATTCATCCAATTGAGCATATTAGAACCAACACAATTTTTAGTAGATATATACAATTTATGTTGTGCTATATCAATGCATGTTTCATAGCCAATATATAGATATTCTATTTTATAAAATAGACAGATAACCCCAATATAGCTTTGTATAGTGTTGGATTATTTTTTATAAATGGCACTCTTATATTTCCTATTCTCTACGTAAAATCTAGACTGGTTTCACAAAAAGAAAACCTTACATTCACAATTCCTATTATTGTGCCAAGAAACCTTCTAGTTGTGTTTTTTATTATAGAGGTATATATGCGGCAAGAGAATAATGTACAAAAATTTATGTGTTACAACAATTGTGTGGAGGAGAGCTTGCTTTTTTGGTTAAGCAAAGCTCCACACCTCCGAACTCGTGGAGTTAAGCATTAGAGAAAATTTGAGGTATAAAATGGACCTCAAAACAAAAAGTACAACCAAAATTAATTTTATAAGAACCAATAAGATTCAGGATGATGCTATCAACCATTGGGGATGATTCACCATTTTTGGAGTAAAAAAAAAAAAAAAGATTAAAATAAAGAACTACTTTTTCATCTCGTATTTCCAACTTATCTCCATACAATTTTACTCAAATTTCAAGGAGCACTCCTTAGATGAAGGATTTAATTCCTCATCCAAGGAGTACCATGTTGAAAACTATCGATGAATCATGCAATATGAAAAATGAAAAATACATGAAAAAACGTGATTGCAATCTCGTTTTTTCATCTATTTCTCGTTTTTTGTGTACCAGGATCTATCAAAAGTATGAAACATGGGCACTCCATGGATGAGGAATTAAATTCCACATCCAATGAGTGTTTTAGAGTAGTATGAAACATGGGTACTCCTTGGATGAGGAATTAAATTCCACATCCAACCAGTGTTCCCACTCGAAATTTGAGCAAAACGCACCTCTGAACTCTGCATTGATACTCATTATATGTTATTTAATCACATTTATCATTAGTTGAGGATACTATTGGCTTCTTAATGATTTCTTCCAATTTGTTGAGAAATCAGGAGGCTTACCAGTTAAATTAGATTTCTCTTTACATGATAATTACTTATGAGTTTGTTGGCACTTTTATTATTTTGTTTTCCTTCATTCATCAATAAATTACCATAACATAAAACATGAAGATCAAAAAATACAAAAGAACACAAGATATAGGATCCAAGTCAACGGAAAACCCCTCCAAGGGGAAAACCCAAAGAAATTCTCTTCTTATAGAATCAGATCAAAGTGAGATATCCAAGACCCACGACCACAAAAACTTTCAGTCCTCTAGATGCCAAGTCAAACCCTCTTTCTACAAAGTATACCCATCAGTAGCAAGAGACCAACAACAAGTCTTCATAAAGAGATAAGATAAGGTAGAATTTCCACAAACCCTTCTTCCATTTCAGACTTTGCCCTTCTCCTTCTACGATATTTCAGAACCAACCAAGCAAAATGTGTCTCCAAATGAGCTAAAATCATCCTCTATTTATATTGTCTATATGGGTGCGAATAGACATATCCTTTGTGGTTGGGTCGACTTGACAGATAGGTTGACTTGGCTTCTAGAGGGGTTTTTGACCCAAATTACATATTTAAAAATTCTTTTTTTGTTTTCTTTACAATAGGCCCAAATAGGACTTTAACTCTTTGACTCAACAAATCCTAGAAGCATGAATAACATGCTTATCTAATAAAATAATAATTATTATTATTATTATTTTTCTTCTTTTCTTTTACATAAAATATATAATGATATAAGTACAAAGATCTTTATGAAGACCAAACCTAGTTACATTTTCTAACACTGCCTCTTAACTATGGAGGTATTCATAATTCCGTAACCAGTACAAGGATACTTCTCAAATTGAAATATTCTCATAAGAAGAGTTAGATTGATAAGCCATCTTTAATCATCAACATCATTACCAAAATTTATCAAATTACAATAAAGTAAGGCCTTTTGACTAACAGGCTCTAACTCTCCACAAGATTAGAGCACAATATTGGGAGGCACACATATGGAAACCACCATATCCTCTCAAGGCACATACCCCATCTGGATGTTCACTAGGTATGTCGTTCTAGGACTATTCTTATCTTGGATTCAAAATCCTAAAAGAATATATGTCCTCTTCAACCACTCTTATCTTGGATTCCAAATCCTCAAAGAATATATGTCCTCTTCGACCACTCTTATCTTGGATTCCCTATTAGATCCTTAAAGAGTGTTAATCCATGGGATTAATTCCTATCTTGGATTCTCAATCTCAAGGAGTACTAGACCCATATTCTTATCCAATCCTCCATTCTCCATTCTCCCTCCATGGCTTTCATTAGATGTACAAATATTAGTCCTAACCTAGTGCATGACACATGGAGAATAGAATATGATGTTCATCATCACTCCCTCTCAACCGAAGAGGATATTCTCATTTTCTCTAGATCAGGGAATAGGTTCTTACTCCTTCTCATACATGAAGGGGATTTCTTACTTTCTCTTAATCAGGGAGGCATCATCACAATTCTTAGTTGATCTCATACTTCATCAATGCATCAATTACTAGTACTTCCTTGGAGATATAGTTTTATCTGCAAATTTCCTTCATTATATGATACTTGACTCTCGCCCTTTTGAATTCTTTCACATTCATGACAGGGTTTCTAGGCTCCTAACAACATTATGTCACAACTTTATCATCAACTAGTTGGTCTATTTTCTTCAAGGAGTTGAGCTTGCTCACAAATGCTAGCACATGCCTTCTTCCTTCATAACAATTTTTTGCCTCATATTATTGAAAGTGTCATATCAAATTTCCAATATCAATTCTTTCCTTGTGCTTGTCTGAGCCAACAGAAGTGTTATCCACATGTGTTCCATGATTAAACCACATAGTCGTAGGTACAACATCATTAATCAAACTTTCCAGCATCTTCACACATTATATCAATATGTCCTACCGGGAAGCCAAGTCATATCCCAATATTATCAATATCAGAGTTACTAAATCATAATATCCTCTAGTCAGAGTTTCATGTCAATGTATGCTACTTGCTCTCTCTGATGTCAACATTCTTTTGCATGTTCTATCTTCATGTTGCAACAAGTTTCATCTTCATCTTTAAATCATCGATCTTGGACCAATCAACAGGCTTTAATTTTGTAATCATCGAGGTATTTATAGCTCCTTCTTTCTATGTAATGTTAGTGAACCTTTTCCCATCAAACTTAGCCTTCATATAATTTATGCCATGTTCCTTCAACTATTTCATTTGCTTAGCCAAATTTTAGATATAATTTGCCTTGATATGTAACCTTGGATAGAATACTTATGAAAGAAAAAAGAGACAAAATATAAGGATAGTAGAAATAATAATAATCAAGAAAATATTAAATAGCTATCTCTGGAGGAAGATTGACTCCCTCTTTCTCCTGGACCCCCTTTTCATTAAACCTTATATTCGCATCATCAATATATATTACTTGTCATTCTTAGGAACTAGGGTTTTGTTGTAGCTCCTAGAGACAACCCCCAGGTTGAGGAAAGATTCAATCCCTAGGACATCTTAGAGGAGTGCTTTGAGGATTTTAAGAGATTTGTGTTGCATTCCATATTAAATATAATTGGAAATAGATTGATTTAGAACTTGGTTCATTCACCCTTCACCAAGGTGGAATTAAACACACACATATATGTATGTATGCAGATATCGCTCCTCCCAAGGATAAATGTCCTGATATGGTGTCTGACACACAATAAAATGCAGCTTAATAGTTGTCGTTGTAGTAAAGAGAGAGATAAAGTAAGGAAGGAATTCAATGTAGAGGGTTGGATAACATAGAATCCTAAGCAACGAATCCACACAGAACTATGGAAGAATAATGAGATGTAAGTGTAGACATTGTGGAGTGCATTTAAGGTTTCTAGCTCTATATTTTCATGGGTACATCCTATCACAACATAACATTGGTAAATCTATGATATCACACGTACTATTGGCTACAATATAACGTTAGTAAATCTGTAAGTGCACAGGTACCATTTCTATCATATAACATAAGTAAATCCAAAATCTGAGAGTGAAACCAGCAACTTCTTTGCATAATTTCAAAGGAAGATAAACATACATGAAATGACAAATAGAGGGGAACAAATGTTACACATTACTCTGCATGGAATCACCAATTTTTCTTAATTAATATTTGAAAACAGAGTCCAATCATGGGTCCAATGCATTTGAAATTTGTATAAGCATTAGTACATCATGAACAAGCCATTGAACCAAGAGATGGAACCTCTTTATGTACACAGAACTCAGAACACCTGCAAAAACATATTTCGGACCTCTGGGAACAGGATTTGGGAAACTTTAAAATGATTCTCCTCCCCCTATTTATAAGGAGAGGGGAAGCCTGGAAAAAAAGTTACAAAATATCTCAATGATGCTCTGGTTGTCTGATTGACTAGTTGTCTTGGCATGGAGAGGTTCTGCTACCCAAATGATTACAACGGATTTAATTCCTTCTTTAAAATGTAGAAATTACAAAATAACAAAACATGGGAAAATTGAATAATGGCCACAATAAAATATCTCCATGTCAATTCCTGTGATAGCCTCTAATTAGGCCATGTCATTGCCACGATGTTCCTCTATAGTTACCATCTGATATTACTATGGCTTTCTCCCCTTAACTACTTGAATTCCCTTTTCTGGAACTGGAAGCAATCAATTGTGGTCACATTATTAGTGCTTTGTAACATAGTTTTCAACCCATCCATTTGCATACACTCTATGCCATACTTATTAAAACCCAATATATCTCATAACTCTCATAAAATATTGTTACAAAAACATAAAACTCCAATCGCCCTTGGCTCCTCTTGCTTAAGATCCTTTATCACTTCTCAACCATGGGACCACTGCCTACGACCAAAGGCTTAATACATAGGTGCTTCAATATCGAAACCTTCTATCCTCGTAACTTTATTTCAAATAGAATTTTGAAATCATAAAGTTCTTATGCCTTCAATATCATTTTCCATTGGCCCTCTTATTTTTTATCCCATGGGATCGGTTGTCATGACCTCAGGATCAACACTTGGGTGCTAAAGCCTTTGGGCTCCCCAAACACTGCTAAGAACCCAATGTTGAGATTTATGGAGGCTTACAGACCTAATAATAAAGCTTCGTATTTAGCAACATTATTTGTGGCTTCGAAATCAAGATTGAAAGAGAGGGGGATGAAGCTACCTTCTAGGGATACCAACAACACATCTGCCCCATTTCCTTCCCTCGAATAAGCACCATCAAAGTGTAACTTCCATACTTTTTCACAATCGAGTGATTTTTAGTCTAACTAGAAAAAACATTCCATGTGTGTCTCATCCATGATTTGATCATCTTCCTATAACAACAAACAAGAGAAACATTTATCTTTACCATAGATTGGGACATTATTTGAATAGTCGATCCTTGTAACTTTCTTCATAAATTCCGCTTCTCTATATAACTGACACTCTTCTCTACCAAAAACAAGAATGATAGTGTATGTTAAATCCATTTTAATGGATCCTCTAATTTTTTATCCCCATGATTTGGAAAAGAGAACACCAAACCTCACAGGGGTATCAACCACTACAATATCCTTTACAACACTCTTCACAGGGATTTGAGCCAAATTGACCACCAAGTATTTAATCAATCTTAGACATTTACTCTCTTGGAGTCAAAAGAATACAAATCTTTGTATGGTACTTTTATTTGCAGTCCTAATTTCTCCTTAACATACAATGGCATCAGATTATGTGAAGCTCCTTAGTCAAGCATGCAATTATGTAAGAGAAGTTCATGAGTCACAAAAGTGACATAGAAAGGGGGAGTATAAGGGTCTTATTCCTCAACATGAGGTCCAAATACAACCACAGGTATTTCTTCTTGGAGGCTCAGGTTGTCTTGCAGAGGGGCCATGGTGGGAGGACACATGAACTGAGATACTTGAATTTTGTAATTTGGTTGTTTCAACAATTTGATTAAGGGAACAAAGATTTTGACCTTCTCTGGATCTTTTCGAAGACTAAAGGCAGAAGAGTTTCTATCAGTTATGACGACATCAAGAGGCTCTTTCTATTTCTCATAGACTATTTTGAATGGTAAAGGAAACTACTTTATTTTAGAGACCTCGGGCTTGTGGAGAATGGAAATTGGAGACTCTTTCTTTTTGGGTGAGGCTTGGTCTTGAGGCTTCTTTCCTTTATCTACTGGTTCCAGAGGATTTGGGGGAGATGAATCCTCATTTTGGTCATGTATTCTAGATATTTTCCTGGGTGATTTAAGATCATATTTCCTGTGTAGTTGTGTTTGCATGAAATCAACAAACTTCTTGCTGTAGTTTTCAATCTCACCATCATCTAATGGTGTATCAAAATCATCCACTTCTACTTCATTAGCCTCTATTTCATTTTCTCTCTCTAAAAGAGAAGAAAACCAATTTTCTTGGACTTCTATTGTTTATTTGACATTTTCCTCTAGATCATCTTCCAAATAAAATGGGGGTTGAATGTGACCTTATTGTTCCCCTATCTCCCTTCGAAAGAGCTGCAAAGGAGATCCCTTATACTGAGGGTTGAAACTTCAGTTAAGCACTGGTTAGTTTTGTCGAGGAGGTTTTTTTTTTTATAACTCCATTCTCACAAGCTTGTTAGACAATTTTCTTATCATATTGTTCATTTCCTCAAGTTTCTTCTCTTGATTTTCCTTTCCCTGGCTTGAGGAACTAACTTCCTCTTTTCTCGTTCTCCTATCTCTAGGATGAGTTCTCCCTCTCCACTTCCCAATAGAGGTGAAATTTTCTTCAACTTCTAAAGAATATGTTTGAATCTAGTCTAAGGAGTGAGACTTCCTTTCTCTGAGAGTGAAACCAAATTCTAGTTCAAAGGCCCCAACAAAAACCACTTTAGTAGCAGCCTGTGGAGGTTTGATTTCAGCATGAAGAATATTGTATAATTTTTTAAACCTTCTTTTGAATTCTAACACATCTTCATTATGTTTTTTCTTCATAGCATTTAATTCACTAAGGATATACACATGGTCCCTTTTCTCTCCCCATTTTTTCATGAAAGAATTATCCATCTCCTTCTAGGTAGTGGTTGAATCATTTGGTAGGGTTTTAAACGATTTCCCAATTTCTTTATCAAGAGACTAGATAAAAAATCTTAACACCACACTTTAGGTGTTCTACAATGAATTTTTTTGCAAATGCATAGAAAAATTCTACATGCCTCTGTGTTGAAGTGTCATCGTCCCCTATGAATCTTGGCAAGAGCTTGAGATAGTCTTGTGGCATACCATTCAATGGTTGTAACAAGTCTAGTGGGGCATATTTGTTCAGGATAAAACCTAGGAGAGTCATATTGAGAAAGGGACGTGGTAGAATATTAATTATATGCCTTTGTTGAGGGGGTATCTGAGTCACAACTAACTAGATCTAGGTTGGGAAGTTATTCACACTTTGTGTTGGGTTGTTTACAAGGGTGTCTTTAAATTATTCAGCTCTAGGGGAGGGATGAAAGGAGAAAGAGGGTGAAATGACAGAAGATTCTTCATTTTTTACTCTAGCAGGAAATGATCCAAACAATGCACAATGTTCTTTAGAATATTCCAAGACTTTGGAGGCAGACTCAGGGTAGTTTGTCACATCTTTTTAAGAGCTATTTGATGCTATTTCTAGAAAATATCTTGCAGAATCTGGAGTAACAGGGGTTTTTTCTTTCCAAACCCTTTGGGATATGATTTTCTTGGGGTTGAATATGGGAGGATTTTTCTTCTGCCTTGTATCAAAGTGAGTATGATGTTTTTGGAAAGCCAGGATTCTCAAAATAAGCTTCAGATAGTGGAGTCCCCAACAAGAGCACTAGAAGATGTTGTAGCTCCTAGAAACAACCTCAGGGTTGAGGAATGGGTCAGTTCCTAGGACATCTTAGAGAAGTGCTTTAAGGATTTGCTAAGATTTTTGTTTCACTTAATATTATATATAATAGGAAATATATTGATTCAAAACTTGGTTCAATCACCCTTCATAGAGGTGGACTTAAACACACACATATATGTATGTATGCATATATCACTACTTCCAAGGATAAATGTTCTAATATGGTGGTTGACACATAGTAAAATGCAACTTAATAGTCATCGTTGTACTAAAAATGGAGAGAGAGAGAAAGTAAGGAAGGAATTCAATGCATAGGGTTGGATAACAAAGAATCCTAAGAAATGAATCCTAGCAGAACTATGGAAGAATAAGGAGATGTAAGTGCAGAAATTGTGGAGCGCATTTAAGGCTTATAGGTCTATATTTTCATGGGTACATCCTGTCACAGCATAGCATTGGTAAATTCATGATCTCAGAGGTACTATTGGATAGAATATAACACTAGTAAATATCTAATTTCACAGATACTATTTCTATCATATAACATAAGTAAATCCAAAATTTGAGAGTGAAACCAACAACTTCTTTACACAATTTCAAAAGAAGATAAACATACATGAAATGGAAAACATAGGGGAACACATGATACACATTACTTTGCTTGGAATCACCAAATATCCTTCATTAATCTCTGAAAATGGAGTCCATATCATGGGTCCAACACATTTAACATTTGTATAAGAATTAGCACCTCATGAACAAGCCATTGAACAAAGAGTTAGAACCTATTACTATACACAGAAATCAGAACACCTACAGAGACAGATTTCGGACCTCTAGGAACAAGATTTGGGAACCTTTAAAATGAGTTTCCTCCCTCTATTGATAAGGAGAGGGGAAGATTGGAACAATAGTTACAAAATATCTCAGCAATGCTCCAGCTGTCTGATCGACTAGTTGTCTCGGCATGCAAAGTTTATGCTGCCTAAATGATTACACAATATTTGATTCCTTCTTTAAAATGCAGAAATTACAGAATAACAAAACATGGGAAAATTAAATGATGACCATAGAAAAATATCTCCATGCCAATTCTTGTGATCACCTTTGATCAGGCCATGTCTCTGCCACGATGTTCCTCTACAGTTACCTATTGATATGCATGTGACTTTCTCCCCTTAACTGCTTGAATTCCCTTTTTTGGAACTGGAAGCAATCAACTGTGGTGGCATTAGTGGTTCTTTGTAACATAGTTACCAACCCATATATTTGCATACACTCTAGGCCATACTTATCGGAACCCAATATATCTCATAACTCTTATAAAATATTGTTACGAAAACAAAAAAATATGATTTCCATTGGCTCCTCTTGCTTAAGCTCATTTTTTGCTTCTCAACCATGGGACAAATGCTTACAACCAAAGGCTTATTACATAGTCACTTCAATATCATAGCTTTCTACCCTCATAAGTTTATTTGAAATAACATTATGAAATTGTAAAGTTCTGATGCCTTTAAGGTTTGTAACACCCTCCTCCCACATCTACCTAAATAACTGGCCAACTAGGGTAAACATGTGATGCAAAGTTACTATGATATGATTTTACTCCCTATGTGTTAGTTGAGGAAGTAGAATTGACAAAAACCCACAACAACGACATTTCCCACCTACTACAGGACTCCAATAATGCATCCCATTCATTCCCCTAAACAACCCCTAGGACCCACCAAGCTTTTAGATGACTAAACCCCCAGACACTCCCTTGATACAGATAAGGGTGTGTTTGAGGATGTCTGGCCGCATGCACAACATGGTTATGCATGCGTCTGGGTACTTTTATCCTCATTCTTGTGCCTGCGACTCTGGGATTTATGCCACTTTTCAAGCCCAAAATCTAGGTCACTGCCCAGAAACCCCTGTAGCTTTTAGAATCCATAAATTACATGACCACAAGAATTACACATAAAAAACTGACTCTAGGTTTAGGCCTGAGCATCCCCAACCGACACTGACATTTTGTCAAACACTTGGAATCAATGAAATCTATAGGAAATTAATACAAGATAGAGGTAAATGATTGATAAACCATATGGGACTTGATAAGAAGGATCACCACCCTCTTCCCTTAACTTTTTGGACATCAATTAGGTCTTGCATCCATTATCCTTTCAGTTACAAGTAAATACATGAAATAACCATGACAATAACTAGTCAAATAACCACACTTATAACCAACATTAAACCATGAAAATAAAAATGAGATAACAATAATTAAAGCCACATATTAACAAGTACAAAATCAAGAGAACTTAGCTTTTATTAAACATAGGCAAAGCCAACCAGGTTCGGGACTTCCATGTACCACCCAACCATAGACATGGTCGAACCAAATATTTCTTTCATCTAGTCATCCCCATGCCACATTCCAAACATCAATGTGGGATCTCATGGATAAACCAATCCAAAAACAACCAAGGGAATCCAAAGGTTAAACCACCTCCACCCTCACAAAACCGTGATCTCACAAAAACTGGTACTAAGATCACAAAACCAAATTGAGCTAGGAATGCCTCCAGACTCCATCACTATCTTAGAGGAATTTTTCGTCTCCTTATCTCTATGAATTTAACACAATAAAAACCATATCAATAGGCCCTAAACTGAGACACTAGTCTCTCAGTATTTACCACAATCCACACCACATCACTAGGCCCTAAACAGAAAATCCACCCTCAGGATTTACCCTGTATCCTGCCAAAACTGATCAAGGGATTCCTAGGCCTTTGGGAATGTCCCTAAGACCACCTCCAACCTGGATTCTAAAACCACCTGGAAATTCCAAAGCTCAAAATTGAGAAAACAATCCCATCACACCATGTCTATTTGGAAAAAGGTAAGGCAAGGCTAAAAACCAATGTCATAACCCGACAAAACCATGCCATCGACAACAAGAGAACCACATACCAACATGCAAATCCATGCATGTCAAAACCAAATTGTAAATCACATATGCAATATGTTACCTAAAATTATTCCTAATGAAGTTGCTTGATCTTTTTTTCCTTTCCTTTCCTTGTTTTTCCTTTCCTTTCTCCAAAGCTAGAATGCTCCAAGAAAACTGTAAGTGTCCAAGAGTGAGAGAGAGAGAGATAGAATAATAAGAGAGATCCAAAATTGAACTGTCCAAAAGCTATGAATTGATCCTAAGAAGACTTTTTATCAATGAGGCCTATATTTTCTTCATTTTCCATTATTTTCCTTCAATTTCCTCCTCGCATGCAACCTGTAACCTTTCACCTTCTTTTTCTCCTATTTTCCTTTATTTCCATAAATAAATGTGCCAAAATACCTTTTTACCTTTTTAATGTTTAGCCATTGCCCATCCCAATTTCCCTTAGCCGTAAACACATCCAATGATGTCCATTATTATATATTTTCCCAACATTCAACTTAGAATAAGTGTCCCTTAACTGTGGTCTTATTTTTCCTTTATTAACTTTTATTACATGAACTTTTAACCAGAGGTTATTACAAACCCCTCCCCCTTAGAGAAGACCATCCTCAGTGTTAAACCACACCAAGACCTCATTAAAACTACTAAAAAGAAAACATACTACGCATGGAGATTTATAACTTAGCTCGTTGTGGTATTTACAATGAATGACCTAATCAAAATAAAAACATCATGACAACATGACAAGATAACAACCATACCTCTTATTGGAGCTTTATAACCTAGCTCATGGCCATATTTACATCCATATACATATACCAAAATATCAAAAAAAAATATGCCAAACATATACCAAACATCATACCAAAAATGCTTTGCCTCCACTGGCAAACAAATAAGGATACATGGCCCACATCTAATCTACCATCTCCCATGTAGCTTCGTTGAGCCCAAAGTTCTTCCACTACACTTTAACTTTCTCTATGGTTCTTTTCTTGAGCATGAGTTTCTACTATTGCAATATGCACTGAGGCTCCAACTAGATTTCTCCTTCTTTCACCACCTACAATACATACCAATCAATAACATGATCAACATCCTTTATATACCTCTTAAGAAATGAAACATGGAAAAAATCATGGACTTTCACTATTGGAGTAAGTGCAAGTCGATAGGCCACTGGTCCAATCCTCTCAAGGATCTCAAAAGGCCTGCAATACCATGGCGCCAACTTAGAACATGATACAATCCTCAAAGAGTTATTTTTGGGATTGACCCGCAAATACATATGCTCCCCAACTTGAAACTTCTTGAATGCCCTGTGTTGGTCCACATAACTCTTTTCTCTGTCCTATGTTGCCTTTAAATTCTTCTTTATAACCTACATTTCCTATTCCATGTATGTTAACATATCTAGTCTAATAAGTACCCTATTCACTAGATCAATCCAACCGATGGGATTATTACAACTCTGCCCATACAGTGCCTTGAAAGGACTCATCCTCAATGACTCCTGATAATCGGTGTTGTATGAAAACTCAAACAATGGAAGATACTCCTCCCATCTTCTTTGTTGGTGCATTACGTACGTACTCAGCATATCCTCCAAGATCTTATTGACCCTCTCTGCCTGTCCATCTATCTATGAATGATAGGTTGTAATGAAGGCAAACTTTGTACCCAAACCTAGAAATAGCTCCTTCCAAAACTTGGAAGTGAACTTCGCATCCCTTCCTGACAATATATTCTTTGGAACACCATGTAATCTCACTATCTCCCTGCTAAAAAATTGTGCCACCTCACTAAATATGTAGCCTTCACTAGAATGAAGTGGGCTATGATGTTCAAGTTGTTGACCACGACCATAATAGAATCATGTTGTCTCACTGTCCTTAGAAGACCTGGAATGAAATACATTGAAATGACCTCCTATTTCCATTTCATAATCGAATAGGCTATAGTAGACCACTTGGATGCTTACACTCTACCTTTACCTGCTGACAATCCAAACATCTAGCCATGAAATCTACCACTTCCTTCTTTAGATTCGGTCAATAGTAGGACTTCTTCACCGTTGTCAAGGTTTTCTAATATCATGGCATTGACGTTTTTGGACCCACCAGCATTCAGGGGATCACCCTGGTATGAAGTCCCAAATATACCTCACACTGTTTGGTGTGGGAGTCCCATCTGGTATGATGGCCCGGTTTCCATTATCATAAGGATTTTCCTCAACTCTTGCTTGTTAGCAGAGGAGAGTGGTTTGCATTGTCTTCAAGAAATGAGGTTCGCGTGCCTAGTGAGTGTAAGTGTCACTTGTTTCAATAGTTCTTTCATTGTAGAGGGAGAGGGTGAGAGTGAGTCCCAAGTCAGTTGGGAGACGTCCCAACGGTGCTAGGAACACACAACACAATAGGACATGCATAACTTCCAGTGGATCATTTCACACAGATGCGGCAGCCACAACATGCAAGAGAAGATAACTCATATAACAATAAGCGGATTAGTCCACACAAGTGCAACGATTGTTTACAACAAGTTTTATGCGAAAGGTCTGTTTGATGTCTGGTAGAGTAGTCTACACGGTCAGGACAATGTTAACATCATATAAAACACATTTTCATTAATAGATTATGTATTACAACAAGTGAAATAGTTCAAATGTGAAACACATGTTAAAGCAACATGCATCAAAAGTATTAAAGATTAGTCTTACAACTATTACAATACATGTGTGAAACATGTTGGCCTGTTAGTAGGCTTCTGAATTAAGTGAAAGACCGTTACACCATACCTCACTAACCCCGTGTGAGAGGCATTGGAGCCACTACTTACTCCTAACATAATAGATTACAAACTCCCTTGGCTATGTGGGAGGAGTTGAGGTGAAAAATCCTTTGCATGTACAAATGAGGGGGTATTTATAGCCAAGGGTGAAACTAACCCTTGTGGTTGTTCGACTACCCTCATGATTGTTTGAATTCCATGAATTTTTTACTTTACATGACTCTTTGTACAACAAGTGGGTATCTTTGACTTCCACATTATATTACATTGGTAAACAAAATGGCCCATCGTATTGGTACATTACTGGTACATTTGTGTTGTTGTTGGTGTACATGTCGAGCTGTAGTGCTGCTGGGTAATGGATGTCCTCATGGTGTGTCACAGCTTCACCTCTACATGGAAAAGTGCACGGAGTCTTTGATGGTCATTAGTTCACTTGATGTTGCTTTTGCACATTTTTCCTTGCTTGTATGTTGGAAGGATTAATAGGTTCATCTGTTCGTGAAAGGTGCATGTTCGTTCGTTTCTCCGTCTGTAAGCACATCTTGCATGTTTGCTCATATGTCTATCTGCGAACACATCTTTGCATGATCATCCTTTCATGAGCCAATCTCTTTGCATGCATCGTTTGTTCGTCCATCAGTGAGCCTGTCCTTTTGCATGTGCTCCCCTTCGTTCATCCCGTTCATTGTTGCACCATGTTTGTTTATGTACCTGTTCCTGCAATCACTTATGAGGAGATGACATCAAATCCAAAAAACTCGTAGTCTACCATGATACATGACCATTTTGGATGCAGGTGACTAGGAGAGGAAACAAGGTTCCGAGGTAGAATGGAGGCTCTGAGCACTGCTAATGAAAATTGTGCAAGAGTAACTAGTGATGGAGATTGGTAATCTGGATTGACAGTGACTATCCACGAGGTCTAACCCAGCTAGAGGAAAAAATTGCATCTTTTTTAGGGGAACAATCCAGGCTACAGGAAGGTTAGGCAGGCAAAATCTATTCAGTTTCTAGAATAAGCGGGCAATGGGGCTTCGCAGCAAAAGCTACACAATTTTTGGAGGAACAAGCGGGGCTGCAAGGAGGCTTGGCAGACAGAAATTGTGCAACTTTTTGGAGGAACTGACTGGGAGCTTGGCAGCCAAAATTGTGGAATTCCTGGAGGGAACTGGAAGTTGGTTGTTGGGTCACTAGCAACAGAAACTATGCAATTCCTTAAGGGAACTGGTAGTCAGCTGCCGGGGGCTTGGCAGAAGAAACTGCACAATTCCTAGAGGGAAATGGTAGCCTACTGCTGCCAAGATAAATTGCACTGATGCTGGGAGGCTGACCTACTGATCATATTTGCGCAATTTATGAGTTGAGCGAACTACTGGGTAGTAGAGGGCCTGCTCATGAAAACTACGTAATTTTCTAGATGAGTAGTCGGTCGACTGTCTGGAGGGATGGCTGGAAAATTGTACAATTTCCTAAGAGAGACAGGGATGGGAACTTGGTGTCTGTCTAGCATGTCTACACAATTTTCTCAGTCAGCATAAACACACCCAGTCCTTGAGCTGTCATGTATCTTTCTTTTGTCAAAACCCATGGCCCACAGCTTGTTTGTACACGGACCATTTGGCATGCCTGTACTTTTGTTGGTACTGCTACTACTACTATTGGTACAATGCACTATACATGTTTCATTACCATCAGTTGGGAAAGGAAGGAGTCCCAATTGCATGCCTAGTGGGGTTGGAGTTGGCCATGCAACATAACACCCCAATGTTGTTTCTAAGAGGCAGTTGCCAAACATGAGTTTTGCGAAGGTCAACAGTTCATTCTCACCATTAAGGGGGGTAACATTATGCTTCATATACCTCTCAGACAATACCCGGATTTGGTTGCATTTTCACTTGTATGGAATCCAGATGTGAGACCAGTCTGTAGCAAAATATTCATCCATCTTGCTAGACCATTCTCTACTGAGTAGTAGATCATATGCTTCTGGTATGTCCACAAAAACTATATTGATGCATTGGTGGACTTGACTGTCATGAGATAGTCTAATGATCATGTTTCGTAGTTCACCAATGGTTGGTACCAATGTTCAATCAAGTTGGATGATTCGCGTAGATGTTTCACTCCATTGTGCATTGATCTGCTTTGCAATGGAGAGCGGCATGACGTTGGTGTCTGCGCCAAAATCAACCAAGAAGTTGTGAACATTATAGTTAAATATTTCAAAGGATAACAAGAATGGAAGGAAACATGAGTTTGCTTCTTCCATCCAAAGTGTGTTGAGCATGGTAGAAATTGATCCGGGAGGTGTGCTTGCTCCCTGGCTGGCAAAGGCTACACTGTCTGTTACTGACTGTCCTAATGCGCGCAACATGATGTTTCGCTAACTGTGGATCTTAGCTAAGTCGAAAAAAATGATGTTCGCCTGATTTTTCTTCATGTCATCAACAAGGTTGTCGTCTATAGGTGGTAGAATCACCGAGGTGTCTGAGGTAGAATGGATGTTCATGTCGTCTGGCAAAGTGTTCTGCAACTTGCTGCTCATGGATGCATTCTTGTCCGTTGCAGTCTTCCCGGACTTGTTTTGTGTTTTCTGCTTAGTGGTGGCCGGTGGATCAACCTTCCTCATCTGTACTGTCATTTTCTCTTGTGCTTCCCCAAGTGTAAGGGGAGCCCCTTTACCCCTAATATTGTAACCGTCATTTTTATTTTGGGGCTACTTCTTGGTGTTTGTCTTCGGTATTTCTTGCAAGCACTGATACACATTCACCAGATGCTCAAAACTTGATGGTTCATCAAGTGAAACCTCTTCGTCTTCATCGATGCCTTTCAGCTGCTCCTACATACTATTTTCTGCATTGAGTGTATGAATGCATATAGAGTTTGTGACTCGCTTCCAGTCTGAATAAGAGTTCTGGGGATGATGTTCTTCATGGAATGAGAAGAACTTGGGATCTCCGCATTTTTCGACCTAGAACATAGATTTCTACGCAGTTTTTGGAGTGAACTGGTTGCTGCTTGATGAGATGCTTTCTTGCCTCTACCTGGGTAGATGGCTGCTTCCAGATGTATCCCTTTTTCGTTGCTTGATCTAAAACACTTCCGTGGTCAAGTTCTTGACAAGGCGAGTGAGGGTTTCAATATCAATCGCTTCCTTGTCTCTACCCTTGCTCGCCATTTCTTGGGACTTCCTGCTCGCATCTTTGGAGTCCTTTGTTGGTTCATCACCCTTGATGACTCCAATTGCGCGCAGGTCTTTTCAACAACGATAGCCTCTTCAAAGCTTTCTAAGGGTGTTGGTTTCGTAGCTCATTTGATGAACTACGCAATGTTGGTTGGTAATGTAGACGTGTAGTAATCAATGGTGATGGAGTCATGAGTTTTACTTTCCACTGCAAACTTGTTCAATATGTGTGTAAACCTCTAATTTAATTCTTTTACTTTTTCTTTTCCCTCCATCTTCAGGCTTCCCAATTCTTTGAATAACATGGCTGGGGTCTTTTCATCAACAAACTTTTCAAGGAACATGTGTTTGAATGCACCCCAGTTCTATATAGAGTTCAGTGGAAGGCTATGATACCATGCAGCTGCACAACCATCCAAGGTACATGGAAACAATCTACATGCTACGTCATCATACCGTACCTCAACAGTCTACAGCTGTAGGTAGAATTTGTCCAGGTGATCTTCTGCCTTCACCAGGTAGTCAGTGTTAAACTTGATGTTCATTCTCTCCACTCGCTTTGGCATCTTGTACAGAACAGCCGAGAGAGCCAATGGTCTATAAGTCATCCATTCTAGATTTAGGTTAGCAATCTCTTCTTCTTCTTCATCCTCTTCCTCTCTTTCAGAATCTGAGGGTTCCATCTTTGAGTCTGTTAGTTCATCTCTGCCTCTGCCTCCTCCACTACCTCCCCCTCCGCCTCCCTGTACCGGAGTCTAATCTCAAGATCACAACATTGTATTTTTCACCTTGTTGAAAGACCAGAGGTTCCTATCCATCTTTAATAGCTTCTTCCAAACCTTCAAGTGTGTCAAGGACTGCTTCTTCCACTGATGATACAACAACTCCTGTAAGAGTTGCTTTTGTCTTTCTTGATGCTTATGGAAGATGATGGATTCATGGGATCAATCCAACTTCTTTATTGAACTAGCGGGTGATGGGACTGATGGAGCAAAGTTGATGATACAAAATCTCGTGTTCAATCTTGGAAGGTGAGGAGTAACCAACTGTAGAGTTGTGTGTAGGTGAGAGGGAGTGCAAGTTACTACCTTGACCAGATGGTTGATGAATGAGTGTGAGAGGATGTTTATCCATATACAACTGGTTTCCCTTCTTCTAGCACCAGAAATGTTGATGGTGTTGGACCCACCAACATTTAGGGGATCACCCTAGTATGAATTCCCAACTAGACCTCACACTGTTTGGTGTGGGAGTCCCAGTCGGTATGATGGCTCGGTTGCCATTATCTTAAGGATTTTCCTCAACACTTGCTTGTCAACGCAAGGGAATGGTTTGCTTTGTCCTCGAGAAGTGAGGTTGGCATGCCTGGTGAGTGTAAGTATTACTTGTGTTAATGGCAGTTTCACTATAGAAGGAGAGGGTGAGATTGAGTCCCAAGTCAGTTGGGAGAAGTCCCAACGCTACTAGGAACACACAACACAATAGGATATGCACAGCTTCTGGCAGATCACTCCACACAGATGTAGTAGTCACAACACGCAAGGGAATATAACACTCAGTGGATTAGTGCACACAAGTGCAAAGGTTGTTTACAACAAGTTTTATGTGAAAGGTATGTCTAATGTCTGGGAAAGTAGTCTACATGGGTGAGACAACATTAACAACATATACAACGTATTTTCATTAATAGATTATGTATTACAACAAGTGAAATAGTTCAAATATGAAACATAGGTTAAAGGAACATGCATCACATGTGTTAAAGATTAGTTTTACAACAATTACAATACATGTGGAAAACATGTTGGCTTGTTAGCAGGGTTCTGAATTAAGAAAAAGTTCCAAGACACACCATTACACCATACATCACTAACCCAATGTGACGGGCATTGGAACCACTACTTACTCCTCAAAGAAAATATTACAGACTCTCTTGTCTATGTGGGAGGAGCTGAGGTGAAAATTCATTTGCATGTACAAATGAGGGGGTATTTATATCCAAGGGTGAAACTAACTATTATGGTTGTTTGACTACCCTCATGACTGTTTGGATTCCATGACTTTTTGACTTTACATGACTCTTTGTACAACAAGTGGGTCTCTTGGACTTCCAAATTACATTATATTGATAAACAGTATGGCCCATGGTAGAGATCTGGATGACATGACTCATGACATGTCTTGACATGACATTTTTGGTACATCCGTGTTGTTGTTGGCGTGCAAGTTGAGTTGCAATGCTACTGGGTGATGGATGTCCTCATGGTGTGTCACAACTTCACCTTCACATGCCAAAGTGCGTGGAGTCTTCGATGGTCGTTGGTTCACTTGATGTTGATTTTGCACGTTGCTCCTTGCTTGTATGTTGGAAGGCATAACAGGTTCACCTATTCACGAAAGGTGTGTGTTCGTTCGTTCATCTGTCCGTGAGCACATCTTGCATGTTTGCTCATTCATCCGTCTGCGAACACATATTTGTATGATCATCCATTCACGAGAACATCTCTTTGCATGCATCATTTGTTCGTCCGTTGGTGAAACCATCCTTCTGCATGTGCTCCCCTTCATTCATCCCATTCGTCATCATGCCATGTTTTTTTGTGTACCTGTTCCTATAGTCACTTATGATGACGAGACAACATAAAATCCAAAAACATCCTAGTATACCATGATACATGACCATTTCAAATGCAGGTGACTAGGAGAGGCAACAAGGTTGCAAGGCAGGATGGAGGCTCTGGGCACTGCTGATGAAAATTGTGCAAGATTCACTGCGTGATGGAGATGGGCAATCTGGATCGACTGTGACTGTTCGTGAGGTCTGGCATAGTTGGAGGAAAAAATATGCAGTTTCTGAGGGGAACAGTCAATGCTACAAGAAGGTTGGGTAGGAAAAATATGTGTAGTTTCTAGAACGAGCAGGTAGCAGGGCTTGGAAATAAAAACTAGGCAATTTTTTTGGAGGAACAGATTGGGCTACAGGGAGGCTTGGCAGATAGAAATTGCATAATTTTTTGGAGGAACTAGCTAGGAGCCTGGTAGCTAAAACTACGCAATTCCTAGAGGGAACTAGAAGTTGGTTACTAGGTCACAGGCAGCAGAAACTATGCAATTCATAAAGGTAACTAGAAGTCAGCTGCTAGGAGCTTGGCTACAAAAACTGCACAATTATTGGAGGGAAATGACAGTCTGCTGTTGGGAGCTGCTGGCGAGAGAAATTTCACTAATGCTGGACTGTCGGTCTGTTGATCATCTCTACGCAATTTCTGAGCTAAGAGAACTGTTGGGCAGTAGAGGGACTACCCATGAAAACTATACAATTTTCTAGATGAGCACTCGGTTGACTGTCTGGAGGGCTGGCTGGAAAATTGACCAATTTCTTGAGAGAGACAAGCATGGGAAATGGGTGTCTGTCTGGCCTAACCACACAATTTTCTCAGTCAGCAAAGCGGGAAATGCTTGTAGCAGCTTCTGCGCAATTTTTCAGGGGAGTCATTCCCGAGCTGGCTACCGAATGAAACTCTTCGGCTAACCAACATGGACATTGATTTATTTTCCTATGGGCAGCGCGGCTTGAAATGACTTTCTTGGTGCTCCTATGCTATTCTTGGTGACAATCAATCGAGTTGATAGCGGGGTGATGGTCCGGCTGTCAGAGGGTATTCTGGTCGCCATAACTTTAGAAAAATCACTAAGTGTGTGGTCGAGTGAAAGATTCATATGTTATCTTGCAACACACACTTTCATGAATCGATGGCGAGACAAATCTGACCATATAAACATGTATGTACATCATGACTGACCGATGGTGGAGGCGACAAGTGCGACACTTGTGATTGATCGTTGGTCAACTGTGGAAATGCTTGCGCGACAGTGAATGTGACTCCATGTGTGAGTGCGACAAATGTTTTCATATCAAACACAACAAGTACACTGGAAGTGAAGACTTTGAGCATAACCAGAACATGGTCACAAGCATGACTTTGACATCAACATGTAAGACTTGGTGAAATGAACAAGAAAGGCGAATGTGAAGACTCATGCAAGTTCATGGAGTGAACTCGAGTGTGTGCAGTCATCAAGTGAAACTCTCAAGGGAGGCTCCAAAATTGGGTTCATGAAAAAAATTTGGAGGGTGGTTGTAGCTGCTACAACACGTGGGTAACCTGAGTATGGCTTGATGTGAAACTCCCTCAAGATAAGCTTCTTGATTTCACTGTAGGCCGACACATAAATTATGTCCCTAAATCTAACCAAACCATCTATCATGACACAATATTATGCATCTTGATCACCTATAACTGTACCTGTACTCCATTGTAACCGATGCATAATATCCATATACATGTCATCCTGATGTCTTGCTTACAAGATCCTATCCCATAACTCTGTCCCATAAGAGCTCATAGCCAGTTATTGATTCACGTGTACCTTCCTGCTAAGAGCATCTGCAACCTAGTTCTTCTTTCCCTTAATGTATCTGATCTCAAAGTCAAACTCACTAAGGGTAGAAAACCATCTAGCTTTCTTGGCATTTAGATTTGGCTGGTCAAACAAGTATCTCAACCCACTGTGATCTCTCATCAATACAAATATCCTACCAAGAAGATAATTCCTCCTTATCTTCAAGGCGTGAATAATAGCTACCAACTCAAGATCATGAGTCACGTAGTTTTAATCGTGCTCATTCAACTTCCTAAAATCATAGCACACCACCTGTCCCTTCTACATAAGGAGTCCACCAAGTCCTCTTCACATTTTTACACACTAAAAACTATTTATCTAGATCTGCAATCTTAGGGATGGTAGCATTGGTCAAGAACTTCTTCAGCTGCTCAAAACTAACTGCACATTCTTCTGTCCATTCAAATTTCTTACCTTTCCTCTGCAAGGATGTTATAAGATATGCAATGGGTGAGAATTTCCTAATGAACCTCCTATAGTAACCTTCCAATCCCATGAATGATCTCATCTCATCCACATTCTTAGGAGCTACCCACTCCATGATGGCCCTTTTCTAGATCTACTGTTATGCCTTCCTTGGAAACAACATGTCACAAGTAATGTACCTTTGCCTAAAATAAGTTTCACTTTCTAAGATTGGCATACAACTGATGCTCTCTTAGCAATCTCAACATTGCCACTAATGGTTGACATGCTCTTATTCATTATTGAAGTATATTAAGATGTCATCAATGAATACAATAACAAAATTGTCCAGATAAGTACACAACACACTATTCGTCAAACACATAAATGTAGTTGGGGCATTAATCAAACTTAATGGAACTACATTGAACTCATAATGCCCATACTTGGTCCTAAAGGGAGTATTGTAGATATTCTCTTCCTTGACACATACCTGATGGTATCCTAATCTCAAGTCGATCTTGATAACATTGTTTCTCCCTTCAACTAATAAAAAAAATCACCAATCCTCGGCAATGGGTACCTATTCTTGATCGTTACCTTGTTCAATTGCTTGTAATCAATGCATAATATGGGAGTACCATATTTCTTCTTTACGAACAACACTGGTGCACCCCAAGGTGATACACTTTGCCTAATGTATTCCTTATCAAGCATATCGTTTAACTACAATTTAACTCTATTAGCTCTGGGGTACTCATCCTATAAGGTGCCTTTGATGTTAGTGTTTCCCCTAGAACGAGCTCAATAGAGAAATCTACTTCACTGTAAGGAGGTAACTCTAGAATAACCTCTGGAAACACATTTTGATACTACTCCAATACAGGGTACCTCTTGAATATTTATGCATCATCAACATCTTTATCCTTGTCACTAGATATATGCACTACAAACATCACACAACCTTTTCTACATCTACACTTAGTCTTCTTAGCGGTAACCATCCTCACTGATGTAGGATTCTTCTTTCCTTGCAAAATTCTCTTTTACCCATTATCATCAAAGCACTCAATGGCATTATCGAAGAAATCCACTTTGGTCCTGTGAAGGTATAGCCAATCCATACCCAAAAGCATGTTATATGATCCCAATGGTAGTATATTAAAATGGTGGTTGTAGGCATACCATTTAACTCTAATGCACAAGCTCTTACCCAGTGGTGAAATCTCTTCTTTACACCTGTAGACAACTTTACCAACCAAGATTCTGCATACACTTATTTTCTCAAACCACACTTATCCACCAGGTCAAGATTAATATAACTATAATTGATCCAAGATCAATCAAAATAGAAACAACTTGATTACAAAGCTTACCATCCATCTCAATGATAGATACCTAATGATCTACCTACCTGTTGTCCACGACTACATAAATCTGAGGAATGTTATGACCAACATCCCCAATTGTACTGAACACTATAGATCTGGGCCCTACCACCCTGATACTATGGATAATCCCTCTTATGATGATCATTGCCACATATCCAACACTGCAATGATTTTGTACCATCACCTCTAGTCTGCTTCTCTCCATGTCCCTTCTCAACTGCATTGAACTTCTTGTAACGGACTACATTTTCTTTCTCACCTGTATTTGAGTCTTCCTCACTTTAGTGGCCATTTTCCTTTAATTTTCTCATTTCCTTTCCATTTTCCTTTCCTTTCTCATAACAATGTTTCAACTTTCGGATGGCCTCCTATAGTCATCTAGGATCTGCAAACTCAATCTGGTCTTTGTATGCTACTAGAATTCCACTGATGAATCTTTGAACCTTGGCCTTCTCCTCCATGAGGTAAGGCACATATCTCAAAAACTTCAAGAACCTACTAGTATACTCATCATCTATCATAGTACCCATCTACAACTCATAAAAATCTTTATCTATGTCATCATATTACCTTTCCAACAAATACTTCTTCTTGAAGAACCTCTCAAACTCATTCCAAGTCAAATCATCCTCTCGAATACCTTTAACATTCTTCACATCCTCCCACCAGATATCTTCTTTCCCTTTAAGACTGAAAGTGGCTATCTTTTCTTTCATGTTATTTGAATAATCATGCAATATGAATAAATTCTTCATGCCAAGAAACCATACCTCTGCATCTTGTGAATTCTTCATCTCTCCATTGAATGTAGGTGGTTTTTCTTTCTTAAACTCATATGGAAAATATCCCTTGTCACCCCTCCTGTAAGGATGATAACGATGATGATCATAATGTCTTTCATAACTAGAACTAGAATAGTACATGTGTTTATCACCCCTCCTTTCTAGAGTGTCCAAGGACTTTCCATCTTTGATCATGTCCTCTCCATCCAACCTATACTCACCATGAGACCTATTGTCATATGCCTTTTTTTTTCTATCCTCTTTCTCATAGCTAATCTGAAGTGGTCCATGTTGCTGAAATTCTGAAAAACTCTAAAGTATCACTACATTTACCTCTTGTTGTTTCTCCTGTGCCTGTATGATTTTTTCATTGTCCGCCTTACCAATTATTTCTACATTTAAAATTTTTTGTTTGTCTGCCAAATCATAAGACTTCCCAACACCACGTTGCTCATCTAATCCATAGGGAGAATCTTGGGAACTGTAGTCTACCATCTTTCTAGTCATATTTTATATTCCTCCTACAAGGTATATCATGTTAGCTAAACCAAATCACAACAAAACAATGTACCTTAGCATAGTTCGGGGAGGATACCTCGTCTGTGGGATCACAAAATCAGCGTAATACATGTATAACATAATCATGACAACATATATAAATATAACACATAAGCATATAACCATCATTCTAGCTATATTCCAATCATCAATGCATGACCATATCAACTACACATACCATGATCTCACGCATGACAACAACCATATCAATGCACATTTGAAAAAATGTAAGCACTAACATGCATATCAATGAATAACTAATCATACACTCATAACGACACATTTCCCAACAACAACATCCTCTTTCACGTGGCGACATCACTACAACCATGACGGACACCATGCATTGAAACAAGCATATACACCACAAGGATGATTAACACATGTGCAATTGACATACATGCATGAAGAACACATAGTCCATCCAATCCGAGTGATGAACCATGATCTGGTACCACTCTATAACACCCTCCTCCCACGTCTACTCAAGTAACCATCCAACCAGGGTAAACATGCGACAAGAAGTTACTATGATATGATTTGACTCCCTAAATGTTAGTTGAGGAAGTGGAATCAACGGAAACCCACAACACAAACCTTCTACACCTACTATAAGACTCCCGAAATGCATCCCATTCATTTCCTTGACCAGCCCCTAGGACCCACTGAGATTTTAGACCACTAAACCCCCAGATGATCCCTTGATATGGAAAAGGGTGTGTCTAAGGACCTTTGGACACACACACAACATGGGTATGCATGCATCTGGGGACTTTTTCCAGTGACTATGAGATTTGTGCCACTTCTCAAGCCCATAATCTAGGTCACTGTATAGAAAACCCTGTAGATTTCAGAATCCATAAAGTACATGACCATAAGAATTACAAATCAAAACTAACTCCAGGACTAGACCTAACCATCCCGAAATGAAACTGGCATTCTTTCAAACACTTGGCTTCAATGCAATCTATAGGAAATGAATACAAGAAAGAGCACAAATGAATGATAACTGATATGGGAATTGATAAGAAGGATCACCACCCTCTTCCCTTAATTGTTTTGACATCAATTAGGTCTTGCATCCATTATCCTTTTAGTTACAGGTAAATACATTAAATATTCATGACAATAATCAGTCATATAACCATGCTTATAACCAACATTAAAAAGTACAAAAGAAATATAACCTCTCTTATATTAAACATAGGAAACGTTGACTAGGTTTGGGACTTCCATGTACCACTTGACTATAGACATGGTTGAACCAAATATTTCTTTCAACTAGTCACCCCCGTGCCATATTCCAAGCATGATTGTGGGATCTCATGGATAAACCAATCCAAAAACAAACAAGGGAATCTAGAGGTTAAACCACCCTACCCTCACCAAAAACTGGCATCGAGATCACAAAACCAAACTGAGCTAGGAATGCCTCCGGACTCCATCACTATCCCTGAGGAATTTTTTGTCTCCTTGTATCTCAGGCTTTATCGCAGTCCACACGGGATATCTAGGCCATAAACCGAGACACCAGTATATTAGGATTTATCGTAATCCACACCGGATTACTAGGCCCTAAATCAAGACTCCACCCTCCGTCTTTATCATGTATCCCGCCAAAACCAGCCATGGGATTCCGAGGCCTTCGGGAATTTTCCTGAGACCACCCCCGCCCCGAATTTTGAAACCATTCGGTAATTCCCAAGCTCAAAACCAGGAAAACAATCCCGTCACACATGTTGGAAGTACTGAGAAGGGATCGAATCAATATTTTCTTTCAATTGTTATTATTACCAGTTAGATTCTTCACAATTTAATCAGAGAAACGTATAAGAATGATTTTATTGAATATAAAATAATAAATACAATGTATGATAATTGTTCCCAAGCACCAAATTGGTTTCTATGAGGCTCCGACCTCTAGGGTTTCGACCCTATCTTATCCAAGGCTCCAACCTTGCGTTTAGGAGCACCAACTCCAAGGACACCATTCTTGTTGTCTTTCTTTAATAGAGAATATGAGAAGTTATTACTTGTCTATCCATGACATAATTCCTCATTTTTCAATCAATTTCCAAAGACTTCACTGTTTAATCACTTCCAAGAGACTTTATTGGTCAATTAATATAAACCTTCACTATTTAAACATTTTCCACATACTTCATTGTTAAATCTTTCTTCTTCACTATGTCGTCCTCAATTCAAGGCTTCACTTAATTGTCTTTATTGATGAGAGAGTTTTTCACTATCCAAAGAAGGATTATGGAAAATGTTGTGTCACTGTTCAACCAACAATCCAGTCCTTGATGTCTCTTTTTCAAAATGCTAAGAGACACCCTTACAGTTTGATAACCATGAGATCTGAATGATATACCGAAGCCACATTTTGAGGTCGAATTACTATTTTCGTCTTACTACAAAAAATTTGAGTTCTTTATATAAGCCCTGGTCCATGTGTAACGAGTTATCTAGAAACAATGCTTAGTGTATAGTCACTGCAAGTTCAGTATATCAAAGGATCATTGTTATGTATTAAATTCGAGAAACAATTTTGTAACAAGCCCAAGAAAACAAATATGATAACAAAATTGTAGTGTAGTCAATCTGCGATGAGGCCGAAAACGCAATCCTGTAGACCATCCTATAATTTGAAGATTAATTCACGATTCTCGACCAGTCACCACATCCGAAAAGCCTTCACCAATTGAGATATAATGCCTCTTTTTCTCCCTGAAAATTCATGAGACGTGAACCTGTAACTTCTTAGTGTTATACGCTTGTCTCTTCTTAATCTGCTTCAAATATGCTTGTTACGTTTTCCAACAAATTATATATATATATTACCAATCGTGATTTCATATAGCCAACAAGATGCTGAGATGGAGCCAACATATGGTTTTGATGAAAATGATATATAATTCGTAATGGAAGATTGTTGACGGTGATGCGTGGGGACCATAATAGAAAATGGACGCTAATATTATTTATGTGAGTTTAGTATAAAGTTTTGTTATATCATATAAATATAATATATATATTTGACATAAATATACATATATTTATGTGTCAAATGACTTTTGTCTTCTTTTTTTGTTTTATTTTCGTCCATCCCTCAAAGATGGAGGCATATTTTTGAAGGATTTTTCATCAAGACTCTTTCATCAAATTGGGTTAGGGTTTGCTTTTAACAAAGGCTAGGGTTTAGTAAAGCAAGGGTTAGGGTTTCATAGTTTTAGGGTTAGGGTAAGATAGTCTAGGGTTAGGGTTATGTATCGCAAGAATATTTTCCAATTTTCCATCTTGATAATGCCATATTGACATCAATGAAAACCTATATTGACAACAACATAGCTATCCAGACAAAGGCAAGGCAAGGCTGAAAACCACTATCATAAACTAGCAAAACCATGGCACTTATAATAAGAGAAACATATACCAACATGCAAATCCATGCATGTCAAAACTAGCTAGGAAATAACACATACAATATGTTACCTTCAATTATTCCTGCTGAAGCTACTTGATACTACTTCTCCTTGCTTGATCTTTGCTTTCCTTTCCTTTCCTTGTCCTTCTTTTGCTTGCTTTTCCCTTCCTTGCTTCAAAGATAGAATGCTCCAAGAAAACTCTAAGTTTCCAAGAGTGTGAAAGAGAGAGAATAATCAGAGAGCTCCAAAATTAAAATGATTAAAAGTCATGACCGTATCCTCAAAATCCTTTTTATCAATGAGGCCTCTATTTTCTTCATTTTCCATTATTTTCCTTCAATTTCCTCCTCAAATGCAACGTGTGACCTTTCACCTTCCTCTTCTCCTATTTTCCTTTATTTTCATAAATAAATGTGCCAAAATATCTTTTTTGTCTTTTTAATGCCTTAGCCATTGCCTTTGCCAATTTCCCTTAGCCATAAACACATTCAGTGATGCCCACTAGGATATATTTTCCCAACATTCAACTTGGAATAAGTGTCCCTTAACTGTGGTCTTAGTTTTCCTTTATTAAATTTTATTACATGAACTTTTAACCAAGGGTTGTTGAAGTTCCTTTTCCATTGGCCCTCTTCCTATTTATCCCATGGGACCAGGTGTCGTGACCTCAGGCTTAGTGCTTGGGTGTTAAATCCTTTGGTCTCATTTCGGGGGCCTATCCCCCTTTGTAATTTTTGCTCCACCTTTGGTTCATTGGATGGCCATAACCAACTGCCACATGTTTTCAAAGCCCCTTCACCATCTTAAGTTTTCAAATTGGAATTAACATTTGGGTTATGAAAACACCCACTTTTGATGGACTCACAGCTCTCAGTGCTCATCCCCAACTCTGCGCCCTTCATTCTTTTATGTCTTTTTGACCAAATTCCACATGATTTCGAAGCTCCTTCCATTGGAGGTTCTTCTAATAAAAATTTTGATGGCCTTTCCCTCCGAAATGCTTTATAATGTTTGGGTCTCAGCCTTGGCCTAAGCCCTTGGTTCTACTAAGTCTTCAGGACCAAGTGCCAACATACATCAAAGCCTCTCTTCATCAGAAGATTTTCAAAAAGTAATTAAAAGATTTTCAATGCCACCATCCTCTCAAATTTCATCTTAGCACTTAGGTGCTCTCACCAACCTTGCGCCCTTTGTCCCTTTAGTTTTCTATAACCAAGTGCTAGTAAGTACCGAATCCCCTCTCGTCGGAAGTTTTCAAATTGGGAATTAACCTTGGAGTTATGATGACTCCCACTTTCGATGAGCCCATAGTTCTCGATGCTTGGTCCCTAGCTTTGTGCCCTTGGTTCTTTTGAGTTTTCGTGACCAAGTGCCAACATATATCGAATCCCCTCTCATCGAAGTATTTTCCGAATGCAAATTAAAACAGAGTTATGATGGCCTCTTCCTCCAAAATGTAGATCTTAGAAGTGACATCATGTTGATGTTCTCATCTCCACATGGTGCCTCCCGGATAGTTACACGTGTCACCCATATTTGTCCCTTTGGTCTCTCCAAAACATTGAAATCGCCTGCCACATGTCCTTGTCATGCCATGTCATGTTGATATAATCTGCCCTGTAAGCTTCTCAAAACCAACTATCTATTGCCAGGTGTCTTCTTCAGAGGAGAGGAAAAAGGGCCCTGGGGTCTTTGGATTTTTAAAGTTCTCCTTTTTATTTCCCTTTCCTCCAAGGTTTCAACGCTTTCTAAAAGACGCATTTGTTAAGGGGTTCCCAAATTTTGTATTCCAGGGGTCCAAATTATGTCTCTACAAAGGTTTTGCGTTTTTTTGTATAGAGAAGGAGGTTCCAATTTTGGTCCAAATTTCTTATTCCATGAGTCTTCTTTGTTTCTACACATTTTTTCTTGTTTGGGCCCATGGTATGTAATTCATTCTGGAAGATCAATGAAGAACTCTGGGTGATTCAAAGCATTTAGGGTATGTAGTATGTGTTCTCTTTTGTATGTCATTTCATATGTGTTTCTCTTCTTCTAAAATTGTGTAAATATAAGTTGTTGGATTCACCCACAAATCATAGATTTACTTATGTTATATGGTCGCAAACAATACCTATGAAATCAAATATTTACTATGTTATGTTGTAACAAAATGTACCCATGAAATATCGAGCTATAAACCTTAAAATGTGCTCCACAATTTCTGCACTTTCATCTTCTTATTCTTTCATAATTCTGTTGGGATTCGTTTCTTAGGATTTTGTGTTTATCCAATCCTTTGCACTGAATTCCCTCCTCACTTTCCCTCTTCCCATCTTTACTACAAAAAAAAAGTTTAAGTTGTGTTCTCTGTGTGTCGGCCACCAGTCCTAAAGAATTTATTCTTTGGAATGATACATAGCTCATGTGTATATTCAATCTCTCTTTGTGAAAAGGAATTGGACCAACCATCTAAATCACTTTTACTCATCTCTTGAGATGCATCGAATTATATTTCAAGAGAGATTAGGATGTCTTAGGCATTGACCCTTCTCTCAACCCGAGGGTTGTCTCTAGGAGCTACAACATGTTATTTATCATTTCATAGAGGAAACAATCAATTAGGGTTTCCATTTCTAGGGTTTACAAACCCTAGTTATCAAGATTTGTCACTTACAATCTATAGAGTTCTACAACCATATTTAGAGTTAGTTGCAAAAACCTAGAACTATAAGGTCTTGCAAATCTTATTTAAACCCTAGAAAAATTAAATTCATCAAAAACTTGTCATCCATGTGTTGCAAAAATTCTTCTAACATGCCGCAAAACCCTAATAATATTATCATGCATTATGTATGATTACAAACCCTAACATATTATTAAACTATAAACCTTTTAATTTTAAATGACCATCATGAGCTATAAAATACACTACAATTATACATACTTTTGCGACTTTTACCATATTTCTTTCTTGTAAAGATTTGATTTTCCTATGAATACTTAGTTCAATCATCATCAAAACACTTTATTCTATCATGCTTCTGAAACTTTATACTTGAAATTTTTTAAACAAGTACAACCAAACAAAATATACAAAAGCAAGAACATGCTATCAATTCTATCAATCTAAGGTTTCTATGTATCCTTGAAAAGTCCTACAAACCCTAGAATCCATTTTCAAAAACTAGACTAAGGTTTCTATATATCCTTGAAAAGTCCTACAAACCCTAGAATCCATTTTCAAAAACTAGGCTTTCCTAATAAGAAAAAAGGATAGGATTTTCTAAATCAAGTTCTTACTGGGTTTTGTAAACCTAGTAAATACTTTTTTCTTATTCTTTAATGCAAACCATAGAGATCATATCATTGCACGCTAAAAGTTAGTTGCAATCACTATATGCGTAGAAAAGGAGTAAACCTATCTTTTTTATTTTACCTCGTTCTTGCACAAATCTGGTTCCTTTACTTTTCAACAGCTGGCATGAATTATCAATCTTCAATCTCGAGTGCGTACCATAACTTGAACTTTAGAAAGAAAGTCCTCTACCTTTGATTGTTTTAGAATCGAGTATGTCAGCTTCGTGGTGAATTTTATCGGTTATATATGAAAATTATTGACACAACCCACTGGTGAAATGATGACATTGTCATAGAGACTTAACCTTATCATTTTTCAACATATGTAATACTAGTATGCGGTTTATGTCTTACTTTCAAGTTGCTGCGAGACAGGAGTGAGAATTTTTTAGCAAAGTTATTTTGTCGTATATACTTCACGTCTTAAGTATCATTACATGATTGTAACTATTATATATGCTTCTTTTCTTGCTATTTTATGAGAGTTGTCTTCATTGTGTTATAGTGCTTCTATCACAATCCTTGACCCTTCTTTTTCATACGTCACAGAATTTAGATTTGAGGTCCTTATGACTTTCCAATCGATTGCCTTAAATCGTACGTAACATATTCAAGATATATCTATATCTAACATAGAGACGTTTATGTGCCATATGAACCATAGAAACCAAGTGATGCCAGAGCATAATGATCCTTAGTGCATGTGTTGTAGAGATGAAAGCCTTTTTTTCCCGTATGAAAAAAACATTATATTCATCAAAATTTCATTATATTCATTAAAATATGAGTAATACATATAGAGAGGATAACAACATGCTGATGAATACAATATCATCAAGAGTCATCAAGAGTGATCGATGCGGTTCAAAATCAATGACATATTGACGTGACCAGACATATAGAGCACTATAGCTAGAAACTCTGCGAGTAATATAATGAGAATATATATATACAATAGAGCAAAACACAAAAAAGTAAATAACTAGTCATGACAAACAATATATCTTAGAAGGTACTTTGAGATATTTTGTCAGCATTATCATATGAGAGTTCCAGCGAATGTAGAAGTTATCCAAGAAGAGGTATCACCCCAACATTCATAATATAATCCTCCATTTTGATCTCAACATGCATCTCCTCCAACTCATCTTGTAACTCCATCTTCAAGAGTCTTTCCACAGATTGATTGAACTCCTTTCCAATATGCTTAATCTTTGAACCCATAAAAGAAATCCAAATTCGCTGAACTTGGAATAGCCATCCTTGGAGCGTGGATTGGTAAATTTGCACCCGACCCGAACATAATCAATGAGTATCTTGGAATCCCAAAATATATGCATAGTAGGCATGTTAAGATATCTAGAGAACCATAGAAGTCCCCCTAGTGCCATAGCTTCTGCCTTTGTAGTCGTGTCGCAGCTAGCACCCCACTGAACCCAATATTCATGTTCTAGTGAATAAGCAATCAAGAAGTCGCATCCACACTTATTCCTTTGTGAAGCTCCATCAAAATAACCAATCGGGAAGATCAACTTTGGGCCAGTTGGTTTATGAATGGTATTCTTCAGTCCTTTACCCTGTAGAGTGTCAATAGAGAAACCCAATATGATTCGCTCTAGAACTCGTGATTCAAATTCTCTCAATTTTTTGAAGATTATGTTCTTTCTCCATCTCCAGATCTCCCAAAAGAAATTAAGAGGAATGTGGCGCCATGTAGATTGTTGTTTGCTCTACCAGTTTAAGCAGTCGGAGATATGATCAAATTGTTGATATGGGAAACCAACATAAACAAGTAGTTTTTTCCAAAGTTGTATAATCTTAGGACAAAGTAAGAATAAGTGTAAGTTGTTCTCCTCTGCAGCCCTACAAATAACACAAAAACCCAGCCCATACCAATGACTCTTCTAGAGGTTTTGCCATGTGATATTTTTATTTTTCCATATCAGCCAAAGGAAAAGAATAATCTTAATGGGAGAATTCGATTTCAAAAAGATTGTGAATCGACATACCTCAGGATGTAATGTCTCCTGACGACTGAGAGAAAAATATGTATCAACCACCATAGGACAAGCTTCCTTCATTTTCCCATCAAAGTAAACTAGTCCCTTTTAAGACATGACAAACTCCAACAAGTTGCATGTTAGATCTAACTTGTTCCCATTCTCTCGCCATCTTCTCGTCTAGTCTCAATTTCAAAGCCCTTTTCCAGGATGAAATGACGTATTTCCAAAAGAAAATATCGCGGTTGTTTAAACAATATATGGGATCATCTGATATATTCGAGGCAACATCAATCCCTTGAATATGATCCAAACCAATGATAGTACCTAGTTTCCATGCCAGATGTAGTAGGAAGCAACGGTGAATTTTGATGAAACTAAACCATATTGTTGATCTTGTAGTGATCCCAATACATCTGTGTCTCATCTAGACAGAGAAATCAGAGTTCTTTAAATACTTGTGCCGAATGATCTTACCTTAGGCACCATCACTGAAAATCCCTCTCCACATAGATTTTAGTAATAGTGCCCAGCCAAATCTTCTTAGATTCAAAATACCCCAGCCACCCAAACGCTTAGGAAGAGTGAGGTGGTCCAATTTTACAAGGTGGTATTTTTTTTTTATTTTTCATAGCAGAGCAGATGAAATTTTCTGTAATCCTGTTGAGTCTATTAATAATGGTGAGGGGAAAATTATATAAGTGCGCCCAGTACACTCCCAATTGAGTGATCACAACCTGTCTCACGGTGACACTGCCCCCCAAAGATAAGCATATGAACTGCGAGCCATATATTTTCTTATAGAAGCGATCAACGAGCCACATCCAATCATTGACTTTATAGCTACAGGGCTTGATGTGAAATTTGAGGTATTTCATACCCCGTCAATGGTTTGGAAGCCACTCCAAATAAACTTTTTATGTATGCGATAATCTCCTCATCACATATGCCATGGAGAACGATGGATTTTAGAAGATTCATGAGCAAACTAGAGGCACTTCCAAACTTAGCAAAGATATTAAAAAGATAAAGCCATGCAAAACCTGTTAAGTATTCCCATGATGAGGATGTCGTCAACAAAGAAACTATGCGAAATATATATATCCCGACCCATGTACAATGCTTGAAATTGCCCATCTGCCATAGCTTTTTGAATGTGAAGCCTCACCCCATCCATAGCCAAGATGAAGAGAAGTGGAGATAGTGAGCAGCCTTGTCTCAGACCCCTCCCCGCCTTGAATAAATTCGATGGATAACCATTAATAACAACCACATAATATAAAATTGAGGCGCAAGCCATAATCCACTCAGCAGGTCCAACTTGAATACCAATTTTGTGAACGACTAGTCTCAGACAACCCTAATCAAGACAACCAAAATCCTTTTGAAGATCAACTTTCATTATAGCAGCATTTAATTTTCATGATGGATGGAGTGCATACATTCTTGGGAAATCGCCACAACGTCATGGATCTATCTATTTCTAAGGAACACGAACTGTTGAGGAGAAATAAATTTGGACAGTGTGTGCTTCATCCTATTTGTGATAGTTTTAGAGATGATCTTGTAGATAAGATTACATAGAGAAATAGGTCTATACTCTGAGAAGGTGGTGGATGGAGACCTTTTCAAAATAAGAGCAATGTATGTAGAGTTTATATGAGGGTGTATATATCCATTGGAACAGGTTTCCTCGACCATGTCCAAAAGATCCTACTTGAAAAGGTCGAAAAAGTGAGTGAAGAGTTCCACTATCCACCTGTCAAGTCTAGGGCTCTTATTCGCCTTGAAAGATTTTAGCACACTCAAAATTTCTTCCTCCGAAACAGGTTTAAAAAGATCCATGTTTGCAGCCTACATCAAACATATTTGGAAATAATTCCACACCCCAATGTTAATCCTCTGGAAAGTCCAAGTCTCGATGTCAGTATGCATTATGAAAGTATTGAACAACAGCTTTGCAAATACCCTGCTGCGACTAAACCTTAGTGTTAGCCGCATCATTAATCTCCCAAATAGAGTTTACCTTCCTACGAAAGTTTGCATATTTGTGAATATTTTTTGTATTTCTATCCCCCTCTCTAAGCCAGATGGTCCTGCTTTTTAGTTGCCAGGTGGTCTCTTTGATGAGCAAAAGTTGCTTCCTTTTGAGTTCGAGAGCATGTATGTGGTTCTGGATATGATCAGGAAGATTATGCTCAAGGAGGTGTGGGCGGATGTCTTGTAATGCTTTAAAAATGTCATCCAACTCTTTGTTCATATGACTACGTTTCCTTTAATCCCATTCCTTAACCTCCATCCGAAGGGTCTTAAGTTTCTCTTGAATATGAATCATAGGGTAGTGGGATCGAATCCCATCACGATTCCAGACATCACACACAAGACAATTGAAATCTGGATCATCAAGCCAAACCCAATTAAACTTAAAAGGAATCCTGCCTCTGTAGTCTCCCCTCTAGTGAAGGGTGATAGGCCTATGATCAGAGATATGATTACATACCACTTCAGAGTGGATTGTCCTAAGCCGCTCAACAATATGCTCATGCGTGAGAAAATGATCCAACTGCTTTGCAACATACACATCCCCATATCTTCCAATATTCCAAGTTGGTGATCGAGTAGAAGGGAAAATATCAACAAAATTGTACTTGAAAATGATCTCCTTCATTCGTTCAGCTAGAGCATCCACCCTTCAATAACACCCCCATACCTCATTTAGACCGATTAAAAAATTTAAATCCCCTGCTATGATAAAAGCAGCAAGGTCCAGTATTTCCGAAGAAATCAAGTGATCCCAAAAGGAGACACGGTCTCTGTATAGAGCATATACATTTAATTTATGAACTTTACCCTATAGGCCACGAATGTGCCCAACTAGAAAGATACCAGTGAAACATGAAAAGCTTTAACTTTAACCCATTGTGGATCCAAAATATGCACCAAACCCCCCAAGAGGCCATCAGCAACAGTGGCCGCCATGTGCCAAGCAGGAAGCATCTTCTTGAAATACTTAACCACCTGTGAAACCGCATGCATAGTTTCTTGCAATAGAATAATATATGGACAAAGAGAAGAGAAGAGCATATTGAGGGCCAAATATTTAGGAGTGACCCCCAAACCCCGGATATTAAGGGAGAGGATGAAGGTCATGTTGAACCATGAGCAGGCGATTGTGCTCTAAGGGCCCGAGGGGAAAGAACTGGCGATAGGAACATCAATGAGGGAATAAGGGTCAGCAGGATTGAGTGGGAGAGGCTGAGGATGACCTCACAAATGTCGGTTATCGCGATTTTGTTTGCGGCGTACACTGATATTCCCAACAGAGGAGGGATTGATATGGGGAGATGAAGAGCTAGGTGGCTTGTGAATGGTGAGAGTGAGAAGATATAGTGTCTTTTTCTACAGAAGAAAATCCAGATCATAGTCAATGGAATTAGTAAGTGAGTTAAATGGTGAAAGTGGTGATGTAGGGAGGGATCCAGTCACTGGTGGGCAGGTGTGTCACATGAAGGAGACGACATGAGGATATACAATATGTGCGAAGATGAGGGCTCATCACGTGTCGAAGGAAGATATGATGTGGGACATGAAGGAGGATAGTCACCAGGTAGAGGAGGGATCTTCTCCAGAGGAGGAAATGAGGTGGCGTCGGTCAGAGGAATGTCAAACCCATCTGAGGGTCGGGGGGATGTAAGAATGTTAGCATGTGCAGAGATATTTAGATTAACAGACTGATGTATAGAAAAAGGATGGGAAATACCTGTAGACCGTAGGGGGCTACGTCTGGGAGGAGGCGTCTCATACCAGCTATGTGGAGAACTAGAAAGATGCGAAACATTTTTCCCCAGCATATCATGATGATATCATTGGTGAGTCCTGTGTCTGCCACCCAGCCGCCATGGACATTGCGCTAGAAGATGACCAGAATGGTGGTAGTTAAGACATCAAAAAGGAACCCCCAAGAAGTTGAGTCATTAAATTAGATGAGTGGCACCCCAACTGATTTCAATATGATCCGAGGAATTGAATTGATTTTAAGAAGATCCTCCTGGCCGAGGAAATGAAAATTGTACCAATCATTTAGCGGTCGCACCACTTTAGGCATATAGCCCAACAATGTTTTCTGCTTCATGTCTACCCAATGCCTCATATCCACTTTGCACAAATTGGCAAAGTACCACTTTCCAACAAGAGCCCGCTTTTGAAGGCTGGTAACCCGGTCTATGAGGACGTCATGGTCGAAAACCAGAGCACGGGCCGGGGAAGAAATCTTAAGAGAGTGAAGTTGATGTCAAGATCGTTGTCCAATTTCCGCATGGGGTAGTCAATGCAAACCATATTCCGCATGTGAGCCATCTAAAGAGTGCATTGAGTGCTGAGATGAGAGCCAAGTGTCTGGGATCATTGGGCCCCACTGCCCAAAATTTGGCTCAGCATCTAGCGTGGCCCGAATGAAAGCTTCGTGGGCTGAGGTGTAAGAACCCAACAGGTCCATGACCACATAAACGAGAAGGAAAACCAGTGCATCCGAATGGTGAGGAATGTAAAAGCAAACTAAATGAAACTCTAGGACGTAGGTCAGAATTGTAGACTACTACAGAAAGTCCGCGTCGAGGATATCTAGAGATCCTCAAAACACAACTTACGAAGTACAAAAACCACAGAACATAACACCCACATAATGCCCAAAAAAGTGAAGCGTAGTCAAAAGGCTAGTCTATAAGGAAACTCCTATTTCCACCTCTATAGCAAAGTAAATGCAGCGTGACAAGCTAATCCGGATTTAAACAGGAACACAATAAAATACAGAGATAACCATATACACAAAGATGCAGCGGAAATAATGCTTCATTTCTGTTTGCATTATGGCATAGGTTTTATGCTATGGCTCTGGTGTTGTCCTTGATGGCAACTCATCTTGGTGACAGATCTTAGTTCAGGCACTCAGAAATAAGAAAAAGGCATATACGCAGGTTCATCTAGATGAAGACACGTATACACACGGGTTATACGTTACAAAATCACGTATATGTTGTGGAACTTACTCTTGGTCCATGGTAGTTAGTCCTTGGGATTTGAACCTATGGTTTTGGACTATGGCATCTCGTCAGATGTGCTGATCCCTAGTTTTGGGTTCATGGTATTGAAATGTTATGGTTTTGGACCATGGTATTGTGGAAGGCCTAAGACTATAAAAGAGGAAGGATATCATGTGGCAAATGATTATCTGAATTATCATTGAATATCTAAAAAGTGGTAGATCTGAATGCTGGTAAGTGGGTTATGGTGCAGATCTGAATCTGAATAAAGGAGGAACCTTAGCGCAAAGAAGAAGGATAAGTTCTACTGATGGGTCATAATCTTTAAGCTTGAATGATAGTATCTTTATATGATTTTGGTCTGTTTTATGTGGCACTTTCTTGATCTATAACACTGATAATCTGGGTTAATTAGTGTTTTTGAATATTTGAAAGAGCGAATTATCCTTTATAGATCTATATGCAGGTTCAGTGAAGCGAAGGCGCGTATACATGCTGGTTTAGTGGATTAAAACTGCGTATACGCGGGTTGTTCCAAACACAGAAGCGTACGCACACATGTTGCAGGTTATTGAAATAGCGTATATGCTTTAAGTTGTGATCTAGCTGCTTCTGTTTATTGCTGTTGTGTTCTGGGTTCAGTGTTTGGTGTGTGGTTTCTGGTACTGTGTTTTGGGTACAACTGTCAGAGAAGTATACACTTGATTCAAATCTAATTGGTGGAAAGGAGATTGGTTGATTCTTGATGATTGATTGATGTTTATGGATCCAGTCTGAAAATTTATGAAACGTGGTCCCTGGAAGAAAGAGAAGGTTGTAG
>APFE031421720.1:0-30259 GCA_000404065.3 Pinus taeda | reverse complement strand
CAAAAGGATCAGCAGATAGCAATCTTTATATAAAAATTGAAAATGAAAAATTGCTAATACTTGTTGTGTATGTAGATGACATTATCTTTGGCAGCAATGAGGAAGCTACGAGTCAAAGATTTGCCTTTGTGATGCAGAAAGAATTCGAAATGTCATTGCTTGGAGAACTGACATACTTTCTTGGATTGCAAATCCAACAAAATGAAGGCGGTATCTTCTTGTCTCAAACCAAGTACCTCAAGCAGATTCTGAAGAAGTATGGCATGGAAGATTCAAAACTAGTATGTACCCCTACGGTTACAGGATGCAATCTCAGTGCAAATGATGAATCAACAACAGTGCATCAACCAACCTATAGATCCATGATTGGAATACTACTTTATTTGACAGGTACCCGACCAGACATCATGCATGCGGTGGGAATAGTTTGAAGATTTCAGGAAAATCTTAAGGAAACTCATCTTCAGGCAGTAAAAAGAATTTTCAAGTATCTTCAAGGAACTCAAAACTATGGCTTATGGTATCCTAGAGATACAGATCTCACCCTTCATGCTTATACAGATGCAAATTGGGCTAGAAGTGTGGATGACATAAAAAGCACAAGTGGTGGTGCATTCTTTATGGGTTCCAGATTAGTATCTTGGTTCAGCAAGAAATAGAGTTCGATTGCTTTATCTACAGCTGAAGCGGAATATGTGACAGTTGCATCTTGCTGCACTCAACTCCTTTGGATGATGCAAACCTTGCAGGATTTTCAGATCACTTGTACACCACCTATCTCCATCTTATGTGATAATACAAGTGCAATCAGCATTTCAAAGAACCCAGTCATGCATTCAAAGACCAAGCACATACCAATCAAGTATCACTTTCCTCCGGGAACAAGTGTTGGAACAAAAGGTCAAGTTGGAGTATGTTCCTTCTAAGGAACAAGTTGCTGATATTCTCACAAAACCACTACCCAGGGAAACTTTTGAATATCTCAGATAGAAGCTGGGAGTAGTTGATGCATCATCTTGCTGTTAAACTTGTCTGTTTCAGAGAAAAAGGAGCGTACGCGTGTTTCCTGAGGAGGATCCACGTACATACGCCGGTTAGTGCAGAGAAAGTCGCATATATGTGGTTTGATGGATATCAGAAGGGACAAACTCTAGTTGGAAGTTGTCTGATATGGGTCTGAAAGAGACCATCAGGTACTGGTTCAAAGAGAGCAGATAAACTTCTAATGATGCATTGTTGGCATTGCCTTAGAAGCTTGTGGTTCTTGTTCACAACTGTTGTTGGTGGAACAAGTTCAGAGGGAGAATAGAAGGAAATCATGGATGCTGATATGAATGGTGATTGACAGATGTTGTTGCTTGATGACTTTCATAAGTCTTGCTTTACATATTTCATCTCTATGTCATGTATCTTTTTTTTATGGTGTCAAGGTCATGTAACGACCTATTTTGGTTTCCCCACTATGCCTGGGATGAAGATGTAATGTACTTGGTTGTTATATGTAATTTTCTGATGTTTCCCCCACTTGGTTGGGTGGATGATCCCCACGTGGTTGGGTGAAGGATGTATGTATTGAGTCTTGTGGTGATAGGAAGGTCTTTTATGATGTATATGTCATGGTTCATCTTGAAGAACATCTTTTGCAGATCTTGCCTACAATCAGGGGGATCATGGTTAGCACAGCAGGGCAGAGCATGTACTCAGGGGGAGCACAACCCTTTGCCCTTGATGACAAAGGGGGAGAATGAAAGAGGATCTTGGTGTTGCCATCAAATCCAAAGGGGGAGATTGTTGGCATTATGGCATAGGTTTGATGCTATGGCTCTGGTGTTGTCCTTGATGGCAACTCAACTTGGTGACAGATCTCAGTTCAGGCACTCAGAAAGAAGAAAAAGACATATATGCAGGTTCATCTAGACGAAGACGCGTATATACGCGGGTTATATGTTACTAAAGCGCGTATATGTTGGGGAACTTACTCTTCGTCCATGGTAGTTAGTCCTTGGGATTTGAACCTATGGTTTTGGACCATGGCGTCTCGTCAGATGTGTTGATCCCTTGTTTTGGGTTCATGGTATTGAAATGTCATGGTTTTGGACCGTGGTATTGTGGAAGGCCTAAGACTATAAAAGAGGAAGGAGATCTTGTGGCAAAGAATTATCCGAATTATTATTGAATATCTGAAAAAGCGGTAGATCTGGAATACTGGCAATTAGGTGATGGTGCAGATCTAGATCTGATTGAAGGAGGAACCTTAGCGCAAAGAGAAGGATAAGTTCTATTGATGGGTCATAATCTTTAAGCTTTAATGATAGTATCTTTGTATGATTTTGGTTTGTTATATGTGGCGCTTGCTTGATTTATAACACTGATAATCCGGGTTAATTAGCGTTTTGAATATCTGAAAGAGCGAATTATCTTTTATAGATCTGTACGCAGGTTCAATGAAGCTAAAGTGCGTATACACGCCGGTTCAGTGAATGAAAACCACGTATACATAGTTTGTTCCAAACACAGAGGCGTATGCACGCATGTTGTAGGTTATTGAAATAGTGTATATACTTTAAGTTGTGATCTAGCTACTTCTGTTTATTGCTGCTGTGTTCTGGGTTCAGATTTTGGCGTGTGGTTTCTGGTACTGTGTTTTGGGTACGTCTATCAGAAAAGTTTAGATCTAATTGGTGGAAAGGAGATTGGTTGACGGAGAAATTCTTGATGATTGATTGATGTTCATGGATCCAGTCTGAAAATTTATGAAACGTGGTCCCTGGAAGAAAGAGAAGGTTGTAGCCTTCTGTAGGCCAGCACCTACGTACTAGTATCTTGGCTAGTGCAAGAGCTAAAGGGGGTTTTACCTCCCTTCTAGGATAGGAGAAGATGGAGAATGAGAGAGGGTTGTAGCTCTTTGCAGGTTGCAGCGTGCGTACTGGTAAAGGACTGCACCAGTACATTGTAAAAGAAGTTTCTAATTTAAAAGAAGATAGAGACGAATTGCAGCAGGTGGTTTTCACCCACATTGGGTTTCCACCTTATATCTTGTGTTCTTGTGCATGATTGACTTTCTACTCTGTTTTACTCTCTGGTTACTGGTTGTTTGTTTCTGCATCACAGATTAACAATCATCATCAGAAAGATAACATAAATTAAAAGTTTGCTTTGCATATGCAGTTTTCCTTCTGCATAGTTGCGTATATACGCGGCTTTAACTAACTAAAGTAGCGTATATCATTTATTTTGGAAAAGGAATATTTGACTTGATAATACTGATTCACCCCCCTTCTCAGTATTATTTCCAACAGTTCCTTTGTTAAAGCCTAACAGATTCTATGTAACAGGCATAAGCGGTGGCAAACCAAGCGCTTTCCAAGAAGTTGAGGAAAGGATACTCACTGATGCACCTTCATCTATAATAGTGCTAGACACGATCATTTTACGAACTTGTACTATGATCCAGAAAGGTACATAAGAAGGAAGGCGGGATCTTACTAGTCGATTCCAATCAAAGGAAGTGACTAGACTACTTGGAGGGGGTACCGAATAAATGGAGAATTAACCCCTTAAGTTACGAGAACTGGAGGGTTTTCCTCCTGTATTGGTGGAACAAGCAGATTTCCCCCAAGTTCATTAGAATCTGAAGTAACAAAAAGAACTTGAACGATATCATTTTCACTCTCTTCAGGAAAGGTACGATCAGCTGAAGGTGAAATTGGATCAACTGTTACCTCCACCTGTTGACTTTGGTCGGGTATAGACTCATAAGATTCACTTTTAGATAGAGTGGTTTCGACCAATGACTGATTTAAGTCAGTCGGTCTTTTAACTGGTGAAGGACTTAGGGAGAGTTCCTTGTAACCAGATGGAAGTTGCTGCGGTGAAGCAGGACGGTTATCCAACACTTTTTTGGCTTCATCCAAAAAAGGACAAAGGTGAAGGGAATGATTACCTTCACATAACCTACATGGAATCATGACCTTTCCCTTTCATCCATGAACTTTACTATCACTAGTTGATGGTGTGTTACCAACATGATCTCTAGACGTTGATGACACCGGATGGTGTGAGTGGGAAGACCATTCTTTCAAGACCCGAGGAAATTAAGGACAATCTTGATGAAAATGGTCTCCTGTGCAAATTATGCATGGATATTTGGCTTTGGGAAGTTTAATGGGCGGATTTTCATCAGAAGATGCATTCAAAGCAATGATTTCTTGGTTGCCCCCTTGCTGAATTGGCTTCTTCTTCTTCTCCTTCCCTTTCTTCTTCTTCTCATCCACCTTGTTACTAGTATCACTACTTTCACCAAGCGAAGAGGAAGAAGGGGAGGGAGAAACAAACAAGGAAGAAGGCGAAGGGTCAATTTCAGGGACAATTGGAGGTTGATTTTGTTCAGTTGAAGGTGTACCCCCATTTTGAACCAAAGAGGTTGAAAACAGCCATACTGGCAGGCCAATGATAAGTCCAGGAAAGGATAATGTAGCCATATAAGGAGTACCAATATTTCTGAAAGAAGGAAAAGGACTAGGATTCCCTTCAAAAGGGATTCCTTGATTGGTGGAATCTGGATTTGTCTCCATATATCTCAACCTAAGATCAACTAAGGAATAGGAATGTTATTTCGAATTCAATTAATTTTAATGACGCTTGGACAAAAATTTGCTTTATCAGTTTTTAAGAGTCGAGAAAAAGCTAAGGATGACTCTAGTCTCCTTCGATTTTTAATGAGCCTGAAAGGACAAGTGCTCAGATAGACCTTTTCTTTTAAAGAGTCGAAAAGGAAAGAAAGTGACTACTCTGGAAAATCTAGACAGAGGGATTTCCAAACCAATCGCAAAACTATAGTATACACCTTGGCAATAAATTAAAGAGAAATTACTAAGGACTTATGTACGGTAGTCAATCTTCCCGAATGCCATGTTCAGTGCATTGCGATCAATAAGGCGGCAGACTCGGCTTCCTATGGATAAAGGATTTAAGCCTATTGTGGTCTTCCAATATATACACAATGGTACAAGGAGCACAAGTCCATGCTAGCACTTGTCATATCAAGGATGAGGAATCACCCAACCTTCAATGAAAACGATAGCCACTAGTTTTAACGACGCCGGAACACGTCTCTAGCCTAGACTTCTAGATATGTTGCGTTAAGTTCCAAAGCGTTGTTAGGTTCATTGAAATTTATTTTAAAGTTGATCTTGTTTAGAGTTTGCCTTTCAATAGTTCACCACATTATGATGATTTGAAATTCCTAAAATGCAATCTACAATGATAAACAATATTTGTTTATTTTGAGCAATGAAAATCCTAGCTACTAGGGAAAGAAAATTACAGTGCTTAAAAGAGAAAAGAGAAAAGAGAACACATTAGTGCATTTCCTTAAATCATATTTTCACACACAAACCAAAAATGATAAATGCAAATGCATGTATTTTTTTTCGTTCTCCTTAATGTAAAAAAAAATGCCAAAAAGGAAAACTAAATGTAGCAAAGATCTGAAATATTTTATTCAAAATGAAATTTTCAACAATTTCTTCTTCAAAAGAGAAAGGAAGACTCCACGACACTTTTAAATTTTGAATAAAAAATCCTTTCGACACTTCGAATATAAACAAATAAAACCAAATACATGAAGAAAAATTCAATCGATTATCAAGGGAAGGAATAATTCACGACACTTCTCTTTTCGACACAAAACGACAATTACGACACTTTTTGTACCAAAGTGAAAAATTGATTTAAACAAATTTTCGACAAGGGATTGTAAATGATGAACAAATACACAAAAACATTCACTAATCCTAATGTAATTAAGGCTGATCTATGTGATGAAAGTAGGCTTCAGTAAGGAGGCACTGTTCATATGTAGTAAAACAACTAAACAAAACTGAAAACAAGGTCAAAAACCCCCAATTTCTAGAATGGAAAAAAAGTTCAGTTAGTCATCACACCTGGGCTTCACAGAAACATAGATGCATCACACTTACTACACTCGGGAGGTGTGATGCATACTGAGTTACAGTGGAAGACAATGCGATGGTCCAGGGAGCGCAATTGAAACGGGTTTTGGCTCAGATGTGCAGTTGTTTTCAGTGAGTTAAGCTGAGCGTTGAGGAACAATAAAGAACAAAGTATGAAGGAATGTCTTGAGAGGTTACTGAGCTACCAAAAGGGCATCTAGATGTGCTTGTAAGTCAAATGTTTAATTCATAAACTAAACCAAAGATTGACTGAAGCGACATTCATCTACTATGCAATTGCAGAGCAAGAGCAGTTCGAAGGCTACCTGGCCGACTTCAGGCTCTGTCTATAGTTTATAGAACAAACAATAACAATAAACAAACATCTGTTCTTCCCCAGCGGAGTCGCCAATTTGTTTATGGGAAAACTAGTATTCCTATAGAATGCTAGCCCTCTAGGTTTGACAGCTACCCTAGAAATAATAGTTTAAAGCAATCCAATGATTTCTTCTATGTGTAACAGATAAGAGAAAGATAGTGGAACCAACCTGGAACTTCCGGTTAATCCATTTCTTGCTCTCTCTCCCCTTTGATAGATCCTACAGCTCCTCCCCGTACTTAACACACTTGGAGAGTACCTGCACAAGTACAGCAGCAAAGAACCGTCAAAGCATCGTGATCTATTACAACATAAACATTACAAAATCAGATATATAATGAACAAATGATAACATTCACAATTGCACAATCATATGGAAGAAAAATTGAAGAACTTTATTAATAGAAGGGGAATACAAACCCAGTTGTCTGATCCAGCATCATCCTCCTAGCTTCAATCCCTCTTCACCTCATGAAATAGTAAGATCACACCAACAATACAATACTCTTTCCTCAATTACAAACTATCAGCACTTCCTTGCAATTCACAATATTCCAGCCCCTAGATCTCTTAGATGAGGGATCCATTTATAGATGTGTGCAAGGGTGTGAGTCATCCATGGGTTTTGATTAGTGTCATTCCACTTGTTACAATTGGTTCCACTTAGAGATTTCTTAGATCCCTTACTCATCCTTGGGCGAATTCAGAGAGGCAAGTGGCACAGGAGAAGTTTCTAGAAGATTCCATGTGCAACCACCTAGCAAACTGTCTCAGACATTTGTCCATCCTCGACTATCACACCCTATAGAAGGCCTAATCAGTATGCATCGCACCCTGGTGGTGTACCGCTCAGTATGCATCACACTTTGCCAGTGGAGCAATCAGTATGGTTTAATTTAGGCCATTTCTGGATGGTTTCTCAGATGGAACTTTTGGGGAATGATCTATTTAGATGACTATGTTCTTTTAGGGTATGAAACAACTCTTTTAGGGGTTGATGAACCCTAGTTTATCGACATATAATTTTGGGGTTGGTGTGCCCAAATATGTCTATAACACCTAGATGTAGGAAAAAACATGCATTACGAGAATTCCCTCTTGATAGTGTTGAAATATGTGTTATATGTGCATAAAAGCATGCTACAAATGAGTTCCCTTCAATACTTAGACTTAAATTTATTTTCCAAGAAGAAGTTAGGACAAGTCAAAATGAACTACTTTTCTATGCTGCTTCCAGAAGACCTTGGAAACCTCTATAAAAAAGTATGGCACTAGATCCCAATGCAGAATATCAACGTTATGCACAACCACAAAGTAATTGGAATATATCCTTACCAATGTAAACTTTTCCATCTCAACCACAAAACCCATCTTGGTCACAAGGATGGCAAGGTTCTTATGGTAGGAATCCCAAACATCCTTAGACTTTCCAACAACCATACCCTCAATACCAACCTCAGTATTATTCTCCTCCCAAACCTCTAAAATCCATCCAACCTCAATTGACCTCAAGGAAACCACTTCCACTACCATCTAATTCATTTCCTTGAAAATCTAATCAACTATCTACACAACCACTCCCTAATCCGAATAATAATGCACCTCAAAAACCTGTCTATAATGTTGAGGGCCAAAATTTTCAAGCTTGTATGGTAACTCGTATAGATGTAAATGGTGTCCAACTGGTCAAGTATTGCAAAAGAAAACACCTCCAATTGTCATCCAAGAATATAAAGCGGATAAATTCTTGAAAATGAAACATCTCATGATCAAGAAAAGACCCCTCCAAAGGAAGATATTCCTAAACAATTAGATGAAAACCAAATAAAATCAACCCCTACAATTCCTATATCTGAACAACCTTCTGTTTCCTTATAAAATCATCCCCTCCCTGAGAGACTTCAAATTGATAAAGGAATAAAGAGACAAATTATAACATGTTAGATGAATTGAAAAATATTTGCATCAAAATTCAATTGCTTCAGTCTATAGAGGAAATACCTATATTTTCAAAGATACTAAAGGAGGTGTGTATTAGGAAACCAAGAAGAAAAATGAAAGGCATTAAAAAGATTCAATTGGTAGGAAAAATTGCAAATATTATGATGGGGAACCAATAATTGAAAAATACTCAGATCCAAGTAACCCTATTGTAAAAATCCACATCAATAATATTGAAATTCTAAACACTTTGATTGATTTAGGTGTAACAATTAATATCACGAGTAAGAATACTATGGATCAACTAAGGTTAATGAATATTCAATATACCCCAACTCTATTACAATTATCAAATAGATCTGTTGTCAAACCTAATGGTATATTAGAATATGTTTCAATATCCTTAGATTCATGGGAGTATCTTATTGAATTTATGATATTAACTCCCAAAAATAATCTAGGAGGAAACCAGTTGATCCTTGGTATACAATGGTTAGTTATAGCTAATGCATTCACAAGTTGTCGATCTAGTGACATGTTCATTTTTGGCAATTCTACTATGAAATTCACATTATATCCACCTAAAAGAATAATAACTGAAATATATAATGAAGTTTGGATTGCAGATGATGATGATGAAGGCCTTGAAAACATTCAACCAGTATTAAATATTTCACAAAATGATGAAGAGGATCAATGATTAAATCGAATGAACAATCATGATTTTACTAAATACCATGAGAAAAAGGGGTAGACTCTATGTGATGTTCAACATCAACTCATTTACTCACACCATACAAAGTGTACTAGAGTACCTTGAGAGCCATTAACATCATCGGTGGTTTCTCTCGCGTCTGTTAAGGATTTACATCATCGTCCAGTAATCAGATGGTGTCTACCATGTTCTACCTCAACTTATTAATTCACATGGTTAGACTCGTACATTGGTTGGTTGTGTGAAGGAAGTAGAATACCCCAAATCTAGTTTCATACATCTTGGTTGCGATTTCAGGAGTTGTATAGAGATCACAATTTATGATAGCCATGATCACACAGATAGTCATCTAGTCATGGGTCCACCAGTTGTCATCTGCGGATGTGTATTTTTATGATCGTACATGTTACGCTATCTTATGTGATGAGTATAGGTATGTCTCCCTTAGAAACAAAGATGTCATGATGAAAATGTATTGTAAAATATGAAACTCACCGATTGTTCTTGATCCTGAATTGTCACAAGGTAAAGCACTTCAATCATCAGTAGTCATTTCTGACTTTTCACTTTAGGGGGAAATTTCTTATAGGCCATTTTGTCACATCTGATCAATAGGCCTCCTAATGGGATTAATTAGCATCCTATATTCCCCTTAATCATCATCTTTCACAAATCCCTAAGCATGCCTCTTTCATTTCCTGAAGTTTATGCCTATAACTGCATCATCTGAGCCAATTTTAGTAACAATGCTCCTTGGCCTCCTATTGGAAAATTTTCACCTACAGGTTTATCCACTGTGGCATGTGATGATCACCTACAAGTTGCTTCACTTTGCACCTATGTTGGTTCTATAAATTCAGGAAAAAGAGAGAAATTCTGGAGTCTTCCTCTTCTAGAAGATTCTAGAATTTGTTACAACCATTTACCTAAGATAAAACACTTAGATCCTATCCTATCATACTTTGGAGTTTCCATCTCCTTTGATCCCATCCTCCCATCAAAGGTGAATTTAAAACCTTAAATTGGTAATTTAATAAGAAATCGCAGCTTACCCCACTCCTCTGTATATTTACAACCTTCCGTATGGAATGGGTTGGATTTTGGAGAGTGATTCTACCCTTATGCTGATATGGTGAGAGGTTTCATTTCATGCATTGAGGGTAATTGGAGGTGCACATTGTGACAAGGAAAGGACATTTTAGCCTTAGAGGAGATCTTCTACAAGATCAACATCTATTTATGGTTGTAAACTCCTTCCATTTATATTAATGCAAATAATTGTTTGTTTTCCTATATGTGATGTTATTATTTCATATATTTCAATACCATGTTGATCTATTGAATAGAGTATTTAGATGATACTACATAGATCTCGTAGTTTCTTGGCTTGTGTTATCTGACTGTGTAAGTTCTAATTTTGACAATCAAAGCTAGAATTGGAGCATCCAAGCTAAAGAAGAAGCAAAGTCGGCGACCGATTCGAGGTAGGCTTCATACCATCATCTGTTTAATTTAATGAAATTATTGGGTTCCTTGTCTCTCTATTTTCCTAGGTTAGCCACCAAACCTAGGGGAGATACGTTTGTCCACAATCGTAAATCCCGTATAACAGTCCATCTAGTTAGCAACCCCCTCTCCCCCCTTTTGTTAAGTTGAATTTGATGGAGTTGTTAAGGGTAATCTAGGCCCCATAGGGCATGGAGGCATCATTAGAGACCACAAAGGGATGTTAATATTCATATATACAGGGACAACAAGGATGGACACTAATAATATAGTAGATTTAATAGGTATGAGAATGGGAATGGAGTATTCCTATACTCAAGGTTACAATAATATTTTTGTGGAAGGGGACTCCCAACTCATCATTAACATGGTTTGCAAAGTACAAGCAGGTTCCCATATACACAAGGTATCTAAAATCTAGATATTGGAATCGCTGCTAGAACAGGTAGTGCTTCTTATATCAAACACCTCAGCTTTGGTTCTAATGTGTGTAAGACAAATAGGGAACAAAATGGTGGGTATTTTGGCTAATTATGGATTCTTGGATTCATCTTATTCAATGGTGTCGGTGTGGAATTTCCTACCTGCGTCCCCTATGAAGATGACCTACTAAAAAATGGTTCAAGAAGATTTCGCAACCCTGGATGGGGTGATGAATGAAGTAAAGGGAGGGGGGTGGTGGGTTACCACCACCCCATCACTCCACTAGGCTAATAGACTAGGGGAGGTGGATCCATTCCCTCGACAAGTGTCATATAGTCACAAAGGGAAATTACTCCTCCTCATTCTAATAGATGAACTTTCGATGGGATTATTCTTATTGCAACACAATATGTGAAGGAGAAGTTGGTAATTATTCTTAACATGTATGTATTAATTCAAATGTATGGTCTAAATCTTGATCACAAAAGTGCACTAGAACAACTTCCATGTTGGCATGAGAATCACAACTAGAAGAAGACGAGGTGTTGACAATTCATTATTTAGGTGAAGGCTTTCACCACCATGTTGTTGGCGCAACAAGGGGAGGAGCATTGTGGTTTTTATTTCTATATTGAATTTAGAGGAATTGTTAATTTAGGGGCTGAAGTAGAATTGGAAATGGAAACTACTTTGGTTTAATAGGAAATTACTGAGCTATCAAGCGGCAGAGGTACAATTAATTTTGCTAAATATTGTTTCACTTTAACTCTTTACATGGAGCATACCAACTTTATTTTCATGTAATTTCCCTCATTTCCACTTCAGACCCCTTTCTAATACTAGCTATTGATTGCTTTTTTTAGAAGGTCTCTTATGTGTCTCCTCATGCTTCAATTAGATCATAGGGGTGGGTGGCCTTTGTATTCTTACTAATCAGACCCAGACGACTAGAAAATATAAAATATGGAGGGGTATGAGGGATCCCTAAACCTAGGTGTGATTGACATATTATGTTAGGCTAGAGAAAGTTTCTTTGGATATTAGACGTGTAGTTTATTTGGACTATGTTTCCTCTTATTGTTGGAGCTCCTTGTTCTGCCTTAAGAATTTTATAATTTGTTGAAGCCTTTGGTTGAAGCCTCTATGGGTCTTTCTCTACTGGTGGTGCATACTCTATTGATATTTTATGGGTTTTGGTTTGCTCATTTGCCACCACATAGTAACACAGGATAGGTGGTGGAAATATTACATCTAGAAAGATGTTGGATTGGGTCCAACTCAACTTGAGAGGTGGTTGTATGAGTCTGTGGGTGGTTGGGGACAAGGAGTTGACGGGGATTGGAATTTTATAACATTATTGAGGAACCAATGCCTTGATAGAAAAGGTGAATTGTTGATTAAGTATCATAAATTTGGTAGGGTAAGGTGGTTTTTGGGGGAATAATCCCTATTTTTTTAGTATCATATGTTGTTTGTTGTCTAGGATCCATGTGGTGCTACTGCAATGCCTATAATGAAAGCTAGAGTGAGAAGAGGGGTGGCCTATAATGAGGAGTGTGCTTGTAGAGTAAATACCCATACACATCAACGTATACAAGGTTCTTGTAGCTAGATATAGAGAGAATATCCTAACTCACATGCAAGCGGAAGTTGTTACGTCTACGACGAAGCATCATCCCACGTAACTTCACTCTAAGACTCTGAAATGGTGGAATGGACTCTGAAATGGTGGATAGTCGACTTATATTGGTAGATGAAATTCCTACTAGGAAACACTTTGCTTGATTGGCATGAGTCTTAGATGGATTTGCTCCATTCATTTGACCATATGCATGGAAACTTGAAGAACTATGATGACACATTGGAGAGGATTGAATGCAAAGTGGTGACGATCGAACAACATTTTGGCATCCCATCGGTAGTAGAAATATCTTTGAAGGATTAAATATACCTAATCATAGTAACAAGTGTTAATTTAGATCCCATACTTGACTATGTGTATGGATTTGGTATATGATTCTAATCTTGTAGGTTTTCTGAATTGGGGTTAACTAGGACACTATTTAGCCATAGGTTGTATGTTTCTAAGCTCTATTAGTCTTTAGTTTTCTCTCTTGTCTCTTTAGAGAGTTGATTTTGGGTTATGGTTTGGTCTCCCTTGTGAGAGACTAACTGAATTTTGGTATGTCATAATGTAATCTCTTATTTCTAAAGTTAATTGAATTCACTCCACAAAAAAAAATATAGTGTGTATAGGAATAATAATAACCATCATAACCCTCACAACAAGGGAAAGGGAATGAAAAATCGAATTGGGGTGGTAATTGTAACAAACTCGGGCTAAAAGTTCATGTAATAAAAGCTAATAAAGGAAAAAGAATAAGACCAAGGTCTTGGGACACATATTCCAAGTTGAATGTTGGGAAAAGCATCCTAGTGGGTGTCACTTTTGGTTATATAGTGGCTAAGAAAATTGGCAAAGAGGTATTAATTGGAATTTCTTTATGAAAATAAAGGAAAATAGGAAAGCAAAGAGGGGGAGAGAAGAGTACCAACAGGAGAAACAAGAAATCAAGGGAAAGATAAGGAAAGCAAAGGAAAGGAAAGGACAAGGAAGGTTGGATCAAGTAGCTTTAGTAAGAGGATTTGCAAGTAACAATTTTCATGTGTGATTTCGTAGCTGAGGTGTGAATGCATGGTACATGTATTTTTTTTCATTAGCATGGGTTTTTCCTAGTTTTGAAAGCAATTTCAACCTTGCCTTTCCATTTCCTAGATAGCCATGGTGTGATGGGATTCATTTATTTGGTTTAGTTTTGGATTACCAGAAGGTTTTGGAACTGAGTGAGGTGGTCTCAGGAAAATTTCCAAGGGTTTGGGGTAGAGGTGGTTTAATATTCTAGAATCCCTCGATAGGTGGGTGGTGACAAGAAAATTCCTCAAGGTAATGGTGAATAAATTATGAGACATCCAAGCTTGTTTGGGTTTTGTGATCTCTTGACCGGTTTTGGCAAGATCGCGGTAGCCTACGGGTGGAGGTGGTTTAATCTCTAGGAATCCCTAGTTGTTTATGCCTTGAGATACCAGATTCATGCTTAGAATATGGCATAGGGGTGATTGACTGAAAGAAAGATTTGGTTCAGCCCAATTTATGGGCGGGTGGTACATCGAATTTCTTGACTTAGTTGTCTTTTCAATCAGTTAATAAGAGTTATTTTCTTATTGTATTCTATGTTTTTAACTCCCTTCTCCCAAATCTACCCAAGAAACTAGCCAGTCAGGGTAAACATGTGACAAGAGAGGCTACTATAAGGGATTAAAATTCATTGGTGACCTTAAGGAAATGGAACTGATGGAACATATCAGGCAAACCCATTCACATTAGCAACAACACCCTCATGTGGCATGTCAGTCACTCAGACATCCTGTCCATGAGTCCCACTGATGATTTAAGAATTTTAACCCCTAGTCGCTCTCATTCTATAGGCATGAAAGTGTCCAACAACCCAAATTCGATCTCATAGGCCTATGTGCCGGCGACCCCAAGATTTGAGCCACTTTTCTAGCCCAAAATCCTAGCCTTTGCCCAGAACTTTCTACAACCTTTAGAATTAATCAAATACATGATAACAATGTTGATAAATCAAAAATCAACCTCAGGACTAGGCCTGAGCATCCCCATCCGGGACCGACATTCTGTCAAACACTTGGAATTAATGCAACCTATAGGTCTATGATACAATACATCACATAAATGATAGAAAGAACTTATGAAACATAACCAGAAGGATCACCTCCTTCTCCATTGAAGTATTATATCATCAATTAGGTATTTCATCCATCCATTTAACAATTACAAGTAAATGCATGAAATAACCATGACATGAACCAGTCATTTGACCATGCTTATAAATAACATAAAACCATATAAATATCATAGATATGACAACCATTAAATCCACATATAAGCTAGTGAGAAAACAAGAGAACTTAGCTTTTATTAATCATAGGAAAATTCGACTAGGTTCGGGACTTCCACATACCACTAGACTATAGACATGGCTGAACCAAATCTCTCTTTCAACCAGTCAGCCTCATGCCATATTCTAAGCATGAATGTGGGATCTCATAGAACAACCAATCCAAGAACAACCAAGGGAATCTAAAGGTTCAACCACCTCCACCCTCACCAAACTGTGATCACACCAGAACTGGTGCTCCAATCACAACCGAACTGAACTTGGAATGCCATCTGAAATCCATCACTATCCTTGAGGAATTTTCTGTCTCCTTTACTCTTAGGCTTTACCAAAATTCAATCCTGGATCAATAGGCTCCAAACTGAGATAGTTACTCAAGATTTACCGCAATCCAAACTCGGATCACTAAGCCCTAAATCAAGACTTCTCCCTAAAGTTTTACTGTATATCCCGCCAAAACTGGTCAAGGGATTCATAGGCCTTAGGGAATGAAACTTGAGACAACCTATGCCCTGGATTTCAAAATCCATCTAGAAAACCAAAGCTCAAAAACCAAAATAAACATGCAAACACCATGGAATTCGGAAAAAGGGAAGGCTAGGCTAGAAACCACTATCATAACCCAAAAAAACCATGCCACTGACAGCAAGAGAACCATAAACCAACATGCAAAGCCATGCATGTCCAAACCAGCTAGGAAATCACACATGCAAAAGCCTGGTTACAAGCAAGTATTCCTGCTGAAGTTGCTTGATCCTTGCTTTCCTTCTTTTCCCTTTGCTTGCTTTTCCTTCCTTGATCTAGAGCTAGAGTGCTCCAAGAAATCACTAAGTGACCAAGAGAGAGAGAGAGAGAGAGAGAGAGAGAATAATGAGAGAGCTCCAAACTTGAACTAACAAAAGTTTACACTAACCAAGTTTGAGCCAAGAGCCTACACTAACTAAGAGCTTGAAGTTGCTTGATCCTCATAAACCTTTTTATCAATGAGGCCTCCAATTTCTTCATTTTCCATTATTTTCCTTCATTTTCCTCCTCACATGCAACCTGTGACATTTCACTTTACTTTTCTCCAAATTTCTCTTATTTTCATAAATAAATGTGCCAAAAATGTCTTTTTTTCTTTTAATGCCTTTGCCTTTTCCTTTTCCAATTTTATTAGCCATAAATACACATCTAGTGATGCCCAATAGGATATCTTTTCCCAACATTCAACTTGGAATACATGTCCTTTACCCGTGGTCTTATTTTTGCCTTTATTAACTTTTATTACATGAAATTTTCACTAGGGTTGTTACAATGATCATATATACTTGATATTATGATGATTCAATGGTTATTATGTCATGTTTAATAATTTGGTTATATGTTGGTCATAACCATGGATATGTAATGTAATCTAGCTATGGATTCCTTCAAGATTTGATAAGTATTGATGGTTAATGAAAGCATGGGATAACAAGTGTTAATGCAGATATTATGATAGGGCATTAGACCTTATCGAAATTCCCACTGTAGATCAACAGATTATGCAATAGACTAAAGAAAAATACAAGATCTACTTCTATAATAAACTTTGTGGAAGCTTAATCAATTTGAGCACGATCAATGAGAACACATATAACCGAGAATGAAAAATCAATCACACATAACACAGAAGAAATAACTTGGGGAAAGCCTCAGCCTAAAACCCCAACTTTGTATTATCATACAAGTGGAAAATAGTCACAGAATTACACAAAGCCTTAGCTTGGAAGCCAACCAGCTCTCGATATAATCCCTCTGCTGCTCATAGACAGTCAAAGGCCTCTCACAAACCTTCTTCTCTACCCTCCAAGCCTCCTATTTCCTTGCGTAGTTTTTCTTGGGGTCTAGTGCTTCCACACATGTGAATTCCCACCTCACTCTGCTCACTTGGCCCAGTAGTAACCGCACAATCCTGAAGGAGATAAATTCTTCTGCATGGATGAGTTTCCTTTATAGGAAAAATTCATCCAACTGATAGTATATTGTCCCTCCTCTGATCTCAATTGGGCCTCTGTCTGAACTGACATGCATGAGTTATTTATGAGAGAATATTCAGTTATCTGAAGTACAGCAGTTATGTGCATGCAAGCATTAACTAACTGAACTCACAATTAATTCAACAAACTATTTGAATTAATCTAACTGGACTTGACTCAGTTAACTGAGCCAACTAATTACAACTCAATATTACAACTCATCCTTATCTCTTTAACTAATGGATAAATTCCTCAATCAATATAGAAATTGTTGCATGTCCCCACATAGACTTCATGTTTGATTTTCCTTAACTAATTAACTCAAGATGAATTAATTAATTAATTTACAAACCACTGCTAAGATCAAATTCGAATTTTATTTCTCAATTTTAGTTCAGGGACTAACTAAAATTGGAATCTATCTTGAAATAGTATTTATAGCAATGTTATTTTTAGCACTTCCATTTTTCATTCCTTGTTGCTATGTCCAACACTGGTACCCGAACTACTATTTATAGCAATGCTATTTTTAGCATTTCTTGTTGCTATTTTCAACACTTCTTGGTGATTCTCAGATAATTTTTAGACTTCTATGATCAGATATGTATTCATGACCTGTAGTTTACATGTTCATTATATGTTTGATGAAATGAATATCACGGTTAGGTCTGGTTAGGTCAAGTTCTTGCACAAGTTTTGAATGTTTAGCAACACCCTTATGTTATTTATCATTTTGAGAAGTCTCGGGAAATTCTAGGCGGGGGTCTAGAGGTTGGCCTAGAATTGTAGCTCAAATCTCGAGACCACAGGCATTGAACTGAGTAATTTAGGTCACAACTGCATGTAGCACTTTTGGGAGCGGTCAGAGGCCTTCAACTGCATGTAGGCAATGTCAAGGGTGTGGTTGGGCATCTAGGTCACTGAAACAAAGTTCCAACTCAAGAATTGACTGCTTGAGGTGTTCCTTCAACTCCTTGGTGATATGTAGTCCCTGTAGGATGTTAGGTTGTGGATAGTAAGTCTCAGTTGTAGGGCCCACTTCCTTAACTGGAGCTACGAGGTTGGGTCAGGTAATAGTGACACTTTGTTTTGCATTTACTTAGAGGGGTTGTAAAAGCAAGTAAATATGAGAGGAGGCATTACAGTCATGTTGCTTAAGGATATGAGTTTTATTTTCTAGAAGGCCCATGAATCAGAGGATTCTTTCAATAAGTTCTATGTGCTTCTTATTCATTCATGTGTAGACAATAGACATGCATCAAGTACCATTCAAAAGAAATTTCTAGTTGGCTAATGCCAATGAACATATAGTGGGAGGACATGATGGAGGGGTGGTGATATATAAAATGAATCTACTTAGACTATTGGATTAGAAAGGAATCAAAGGTCGTTATTATGTCACGAGATATTTTGACTGATTATTAGCATAACACAATGAGAAGCTAAAACAAAATGGGGTGGATGACACCAATAGATGTGAGTGCATTAGAGGATAACCACATTAACCATTTGATAATAGTGATGATATTCAGGTAAAAGCATGAAGATGAGTTACACTTTTGGGCCAAATGTGGTGATGAAATTTCAATTTTTTCCTCTTTTATTGGATTGCAACCCTCAAAATTCATATAAGCATTGTGAATTTTGATTTGGAGGAAAAAGATAATATGTGAAGAATTGTGTTGTTGTCTTAATGATATTTTTTGAAAAAAAAATAGTGTCGTATAATCTCTCAAATTTCCATTAAATGCAATATCTGTACTTGCAAATTTTAGCAAAACTTAAGAGGTATGTGTGTGTTCACATAACATAACTTAGCCTAAAATGTATAATTAAAAAATATAATTAAAAAAAAAATTATATATGAGCATGATCTACACGAGAGAAAATAACTAAGTTTTCCGTATTAATTTTTTTTTTTAAAGAAAAATTATATTTTTTTATTATTTTTTGAAGTTGGCGAAGTAATATTTCAATTACATTTTGATGACACATGTGTTCATGTAAGATTTTTTTCAACTCTTTAAATTAATTGAAAAATGAAGAATACCCTTATGTAAGATTTTTTTCAACTCTTTAAATAAATTGAAAAACGAAGAATACCATTTTGAAGAGGACTCAAGATAGTAGTATTTTTTCAAATTTTGTAGTTGTGTATGTTTTATGTTATTTTATTATTTTTTCATTCAGGCCCTTTGAAAGTGTTCAAAAAATTTCAAGCATTATGTTTAAAAGTAACTAGATAAAAAATATCATATGAATTCCAAAATGTCAAATCATGTGCCATTGGATAGAGGGTTCCTTCCCGAATCCAACATGATCAACTCCGCTACTTAAGGACAATTTTTTGCTTGGAGTTCGCTAGGGTACAAAATAGTGTTGCATAGAAATATGTAGAAGAGGAGCTAAAACTCTATTGTTTAGGCCCTGAATAGCTAGATCGAGCGCCTATCATAATTATCTAAAAAAAAGGAAAAAATAAAAGAAAAACAAAACCTCTCCATACAAATGATAAAATTTATTTATCCCACAAAAATATTTTTTTTAAAGATATTCAAATATATTTACAACTGTAATTTTCCTTAATTATACATTCAAATTTTATTTTATTTTATTTTAACAAGAAATAAAAAATTAATAAATAATATAATTATAAACTTTCTATAATAAAAAATTAACTTTGCTTTTCAATTTTGAAATTCCCCCGAAAGGATAATTCTTAATTCTTTTGATTTTAAATATAATATATTTTTATACTTAATCATTTTAGAAAAAAATTTACTTAGAAATTTTCAATAAAAATAAATCAAATTATAATAAATATATAAAAAAGAACAACAAACTAAACTAAACTAAATTTTATAATATTATTATTTTATAAATAATTTCATACGCACATTTAAATTCAGTTAAATTAGTCAAATAATGTTTTAAAATGATTTCTTTATGTTTTTATTATTTTAAAATATATATTGCAAACCTACGTGAGGAGTAAAAAATTCTATATATACTTCGCACTTTTAAATTTAGATTACTCAAATTCAAATTAATCAAATAATGTTTTAAAATTTATGATTTCCTTATGATTTTATTATTTTAAAAATTTATATTGCAAACCTATGTGAGGAGTAAGAAATTCTATATATACTTCACACTTGTGCAAACTGAGCCTTAAAACTCGATCAAGCTCCTAACTTGGGTTTACAAAATAGCTCGATAGAGAGTTAATTTAATGCTCGATCGAGCTATTTGCTAGCGCTAGATGAGCTCGACTGAGCAAAAATTGCTCGAATGAGCATCATTGTTTCACCAAAACACGCCCTTTCGCCAAAAAGTGTAACCCAGCTCCATGCTTTCACCCATTCATCCACTATAGCCTAGATAAATTCTATATCTTCCATACTTGCAAACATAGATGACCATTAGCCTCTCCCTTTTAGAATAACTCATGAAAAGCTAATAAAAAAATAGTTTATCTATACTTAAATATATAACTAGCAATTTCCCCTAAAGATGCAAAGATACACTAGAGGAATAGAAGATTTGGGAAGATCATCTTGCTAAGAATAGAACCCATTTATGCATGCTCATAACAAACTTTTAGAATTAGAAATCAGCTACATAATTTCAAAAAGTCTCTTAATAACACAAATACTCATAAATTTTTATATGATATGATCTATTAAATTCCATGCAATTCCCCATTTGAACAAAGCAACTTGCATTTTAAAATTACAACCAACATACAACATTTTACCTTTTTACTTATTTGAAAATTTTATGAAGTCACATTTATGAATTAATTTGTGCACTATCTAATATAGATAATATATAAAAGTGAATTGATATATATAATATATGAGAAAAAAATAAAAAATATTATATTAAATGTAAAAAATTAAAAAAAAATAAAATTAAATAAATTAAAATATTTCAAACTTTACATATATAGAATATCAATTTATTAACAATTCCATAAAAATATAATACATATTTTTTATATAATTAAACTTCATTCAAGAGAGATCTATATCAGGCCATTTTTCCTAAACTGGGATTATAACTAACATGTAACAGAAAATCAAGTTTCTTGAGCTATAAACTCCCACTCAACCAATTAGATCAAAGTCTTAACAGAATAACAAAACATGAAATATTACAAAGCACACGTTATATAACAGCCCTGCTCTTGACTACCAGCTTGTAGATAAATACATATATTTATGCAATTACACTATTATTTCTTTATGATTTAGCACATCTCAATTTAATAAGATAATGTAGTTAATAATAAAAGTTGATATAAAAACATAAACCATTGATGAAATATTTCCTTAAACCACATTCTCATTTAGTGATGTTATGTTACAGAGTTTGCATGTGAAGAATACAAATCCCTCAATTCTAATAATACCTACTTGGTTTCACCAACCTTAATCACATGCCAACGCCTGTCACCTGAATCTTTCAAGAAGATTTCTCAAAAAAACCTTGCAATGCATCCTTCAGATTTCGTGGGAAATGCATGAGTTAGGACAAGTAACTCATTAGATTCTTGATTGTTCTTATGGAAATAATCAGCACTAGAAACAAATTTTGAATTGTAAAACAAATACAGAGTTTTTGAATATCACACTACGAGGAACGCAAACCCCACCAAAAAAAAAATTGCATGGGATCTTTATATTATTTTCAAGAGTGTCGTTGAATTCTCAATGCTGATAGTAACGGTTTCACAAGGTCAAGGTTTGGCTGCTTGGTTTTTCTGTTTTTCCAGCAGCCACCATTGATGGGGACGCTTCTCAAGATTCTCCTTGGTCCAATAGCAACGATAGGCCTTGCAGAAATGGCAGCACTAGAAGAGATCCTACTTCTTAAATTCATTGACGGATTATGGCTAGCATGTAGTGTGCCTCCTTACTGTTTGGTCAAATCAACAGGAAAACAACGACAGGAAAACAAAAACGTGGAAAACAACGACAGTTGTTTACTTGAACGAACAGTGGAAAACAAAAACGTAGAATAATGTCGATAGTGAGATATTTCAAAATGGAACACTTTTGATATAAATATATAAGATGATTGTCTCTAAGTATTGTAATAATGATAATCTCATACGAAAAAGGATGTAAATTTAGAAAAAAACTAAATATAATCATATATCATCCTCAATTGAATCACAATATTTAAAGACTTCTAACATTCATTCACGTTCAATTCTAAAGAATGGCCCAAATAAATTTCTTAAACATACATATCTCTAAGACAACATAAAAGGTTGCCTCTCCCATACTTCAACGAAAAAACATCTCTATTTTTAACCGTCCATAATTATTTTGTTGTTCAATCCACACATCAGATTTTAATCAAAGCTCAAGCATTTACCTCTTGTATAGCATTGCATGTTATTAAAAAAAAAATGCTTGAATTTAAAAAATAAATAAATTATGTCAAATAGGAAAACATACAATATATATCTAATTTGAAAACACTACATAAGAAATAGATTTGATATTCTTACTACTATTCCCATAATTTCACGAAAGCATTCCATTGTGGTGTTCAATGACTACCATCTCTCTCTTAAGATCTTCGTCAATAAACCTATAAAATTTTAACCTTCAAGATTGAAGGTAAGAATAACGTATGGTAGGTCAAGTCTTTCATAAATTTGCATTTGCATGGTGTGAGTAACCCATCCCCTGACTCTGGTATAATAACAATCATATCACCAGTTATATACAAAGATAACATTTCTAGAATGGAAACATACATAGAAGGAATAGTACAAGCCTTAAACATGTTTTGATTCATCATGCGACTATTCAATACATAAAATGAAAAGTAAGTGTATCAAACATATTCTAAGTCGATATTCCTATTATTTCCCTAGGATTAAGAGGAGATTTAATAAGATGTTCATGATTCTCTTTCGAAGAGACCCTAGTGTAGAATGCATGATGCCAAACCTCCTCTATTGCATCCCAATTTCTAATAATACTAGACTTGAATATATTTCTATTATTTATTCATGGAACCAATGAACATGTTTACAATGTTTTGATTAGTCTAATTCTTCATTTACATATTTGGATCACAAAATGTGTCACATAGGTGGTTTAACTAAGAATTACAAGTTTATACAACAAGCCAAAACTACTTATTCGAGTTGTTTCTCTTACTTTTACCCATACCCATATCAACAAGGGAAATTGTTTCCTTAGGGGCTTTCTCATAATGGTGACTTTCGACCATGTTAATCATTTTTTGGAACAATAGGGGTGTGATTTCATTTTGGGAGAGTTGGTTTAGCCTTGTGTTGCTATACAATAATTCTCAAGCTCAACCACCATGTGAAATAAGAGGGACACAAAGTTGGCCTTTCTAAACCCATACAACTTTGTGGGTACTACCACTTTTCATTGTGATAAGATCTTTTTTGCCTTCATCTTGTGAGCCTTAGCATCAACATCCTTATAGGAAATGAATATCCAATACTTTTGAGGTTAACACAAACATATCTCTGACACAATTTTTTATTTTGGCATGAAAACCCCTTCGCAAGTATTATATATTTTTTAATCTTCATCCACCATTGTTGTTAACATGTTGTTGATTTTGTTGCACGAGGCTACCAATAAAGTGATTACATTTTCTATATTGCTCCAAATATTATATCTCTTAATATTCAATCATACCCACCCCCTCATATAGTGAGTTTTTTACACTTTCTTGTATGACATGTTAATGTTGTACTCAGAAAGGTGACAAGTATATTTTAGAGAAGCCATTTTATAGTTCAAGCAAAATATGAAATATACCACTCAATGAATGCCACTCACTCAAAAAGGGGAATGGGATTGGGGGATTGAGGTTGTCATTGGTTATATATTCCATAAGGAATGAACCATTGGACACCATGCAATCATGTTATGTTTAGGGCTTCCTACATTGGATTTACACATTTCCATTCTTTTGCCCCCTTTTATAACACCCTCCTCCCACATCTACCCAAGCAACCGACCAACAGGGGTGAACATATAATGAGAAGTTAATATGATATGATTCGACCTCCAAATTCATGTTAAGGAAGTGGAACCGATGGAAACGCGCCATACAGACCTTCAACATCAACAATAGGACCCCTAGGAACCATCCCAACCTTTCTTTTAACCAACCCCTGAGTCCCAGTGAGGTTTTATACCACTTGACCTCTGGACGCTCCCATGCTATGAGCATGCTAGCATTTAGAGATATCTTGATGCTTCCACAAACCTAGATGTTTGTGTCTAGGGTCTATTTTCGGCAGACCTGTGCCAGAATCTGGGGAATTTAAGGCACTTTTCAAGCCTATAATTCCAACCACTACCTAGAACTGGTTGTAACTTCTAAAATCCATTAAACACATGATGAAAAGACTAATAAACCAAAAAATAACTCCAGGATTAGGCCTGACCATCCCCAACAGGGAATGGTATTCTATCAAACACTTGGCATCAATGCAATCTATAGGTGTAAACAATAGATCTAAGCATAGGGGTTTCATACTTATCTAAGATTCACTATGAAGCATTGTTTCCTTATCACATTAGCTGCAGTTTCATCCATTAGGTCATAGATACATTGCTCATTTATATACAAGTAAAACCATAATGGGATCCATACATAGCCATTGTCATAATACACATTCATAACCAACATAATAACAACAAAAATACCAAGGAAACAATAGCCATATAATCCAAATATAAACCGATATAATACTCATGAGATAACAAGGAGAAATAACCTCATATTAATGATGCAAAATCCAACCCAGTATGGGACTACCACATTCCACCTGACCAGAGAATGGCTCATCCAAATCTCTCTTCAGCCATTCACCCTCGTTCGATATTCCAATCATGAATGTGAGATCTCATAGAACACATCAATCCAAAACCATCCAGGTCTTCCATAGGTCATCCACCTCAACCCATCAAACAATGATTCCACCTCACGATCGGACATCACAAAACCATCATCATATTGAGCTCTATCCAAGCCTTCCAGGGCTTTTAGAGATATTTTCCAACCAATGCTTCTAGGACTAGTAACTCAACCCACAACTTTTACTGGGATTCCAGAGCGTTTTTTTCGACTAGTGCTTCCAAGACTAGTAAAACCCACCAAGGGCTTCCAGAGCATTTGTCCAACCAAGGCATCCACGACTAGTAACTCAACCCAAGATGTTACATGGCTTCTAGAGCGTTTGTCTAACCAGGGCTTCCAGCACTAATAATTCAACCCAAGCTAAGGAAACATGAGAACCAACCAAAAAAAACAATGAAATAAAACCACAATCTCCATGACTATCCAAGAAATGACAAGGCTAGGCAATCCACTGTCTATCTTGACCATCCTTCATGCCAATAACAAATCACAACCAACAAACCACATGCATATGGCACACATGCTAAAACTAGTGAGGAAAACATACATGCAATTTTGTACCTGCAAGAAAAACCCATTGTAGCTACTGGTCCCGATGTCCTCTTGCACTTTCCTGCTCTACCTTTGCCTTCTTGCTCAAAAACTCCAAATATGCCACACTCTCCAAGAGTGCTCCAAGAAAATTCTAAGTGTCCAAAAGTATGAGAGAAAGAGAGAAGAAAAAGAGAACTCCAGAACTGAAATGACATAAGCTTACACTAACCAAGCTTACCCATTGATCCTTAGAAGCCTTTTTATGAATGAGGCTTCCATTTTCTTCATTTTCCACTATTTTCCTTCATTTTCCTCCTCACGTGCAACCTGTGACCTTTCACCTCCCTTTTCTCCTAAATTTCCTTTATTTTCATAAATAATTGTGCCAAAAATGCCATTTTTCCTTTCCAAAGCCTTAGCCATTGCCTTTGCCAATTTCCTTAGCCATTAACAACAAAATCAGCACACACACTAGGATTTCATTCCCAACATTCAACTTGGAATAAGTGTCCCATCAACAATGGTCATTATTTTTTCCTTTATTAACTTTTATTACATGGAACTTTCACCAAGGTTGTTACAGAACCCTCCACCTTGGAGGAACACCCTCCTCGGTGTTCAATGACACCTATAACCAACAATATCATTGAAACAAAACATACTTGCCATGGAGCTTTATAACATAGCTCGTTGCAATATTTACAATGACCATATGCTAAAACATGACAAACATACCATTTACTGGAGCTTTATAACACATCTCATTATGGTATTTACAATCCACATATACTTATACACATTTTCTTCAACCAACAAAAAAACATATTGTCTGTGGAACTTTATAAATATAGCTCAATATTGTATTTACAATAATACACGCATATGCACATACGCACATTTTCTCAACCAACAAATAAAATGATATGATGCCCACATCTCCAACAAGGGAATCCAGAAGCTCACACCTCCGCCCTCAAGGTAATACCAAGATTCACCTCCTTCCCAAGAAGTCCATAATCCATTGTCAAATTCAAAACTATATCCAATGTCTAGCACTACAATCATGCGCCACTTGTCCTCTCAAATAATAGTTACCGACTCATTATTCTAGGGCGAACTCCTAATGTGCATATGATTCCATTTGGCAATGCTAATGACCAAAATAAATATATCCCCGACCTTCCCTTCTTTGCTACACAATCCCTTGGGCAATCTGGTCACCCCCTTCCATGCAGTCACACACCTTACAAGTTTTTTTGGCACCTGCATTACGGGTAGTCCATCCCTTGGCAAGGCTTCCTCACATCGGAAGACACAAAACCAAGGCATATCCTTGCCTCAATCCATCACAATGGTCATAGCATGCTCATGGAAATCAATGGACACTATTGGGTACCATTGTCCCACAATGGCCCTGCTCTTGAATGCTTTACCAACATACTGATGCATGTTCCAATTTCTTTCATTGTTGTTAATTCTTGCAGTCGATTTTAACCATCCAACAAGCCATTTACGTTCTTCGTATACTAAGCACATAACTTCCATTAGATTTAAAATAAATTGAAATAACTTCAAATCATACCTCATTAGTGGCCCATCAACAAGGTACACTTGCAATATTTTTGCTTCCTGTCACAACAAGTCAAACTAGCATCTTTGACCAAATCATCATGTATAAAAATATCACATCAGTTTAGCTCAAAACACAACCATCATAGATCAAAATCATACATCGCATGTAACTGTGATAAACCAAAATCGTAGATCACATGTAATCATCATAGGATAGAATCATAAATCTCATGCATAATAAAATTGAAATAAAATATTGATATTTATACTTTAATCAATACTTAGCTTCTACATTTGTCCTTATTCTGTATGCACTTAGGATCGGTTTCCACACCTGACAAACACCCAGTGCTTTCTCCTCAACCATGTGCACATACGCATAGTGTGCATCGCACACATACAACCACACACAACATACAACACCTTGCAATGCATGCACCTACATCTAGCATACAACACATACACCTACATACAGTGTACAACACAACACAATACATGCACCTACACCCAGTGTACACCACCACATAATACATGTACTACATAGAGTACAACACAATGAGTACACATGTCACGATACCACAAATACACCATGCACATACATAGTAACACATGTACACAACACAACATGTACAACATGCACGTAATACCACATTTAGATCGGCACCACATGTACAACATGTACATAGTACCTCCTGCATAATATGTACACAACATCACATGTACATGGAACCACCTGCACAATGTGTACACAATGCCACATGTACATCATACCACCTGTACAACTTGTACACAATACCACATGTAGACAACATCACATGCACGACATGTACACAACATCACATGCACATAGCACCACATGTACAACATGTACACGACACAACATGCTCACATCACCACTTGTACAATCATGCACACAACGCCACTTGTACAATCATGCACACCACACCATATGTACAACATGCACATAAAACCATATGTACATAGCACTGCATATACAACATGTACATAACACCCTATGTACACAACACTGCATATCCAACATGTACATAGCACCATCTATATGCAGCACTACATATGCAACATTCACACAACACTATTTGTACCACCCTGTACATAACATTGCATAAACAACATGTACACATGTTATATATGCACAACATCACATGTGAACAACATCACAAATGCAACATGTACAACATATACAACATATGCACAACAATAGTATCACACATCCAAAACCACACTATCTCTACGAAGCAACCTTTCTTCCAATGTCTCGCTGTTATCCATGCTTATCCTAACATGCCGCAAAGCACATTGTTTTCATTCCACTGATGTATCCTTCAGCGTTACATGTCATAACATAAACATAGGCATAATACAAGCATAAAATATCAATTCATATCCACGTGATACTTACTTTGTATATTCGTCATGCCTACTCTTCCCACTTGATTCTCGTAACACCAAGAACCTCGTCATGTCATTCACCTGCATAAGCAATTATTCTTCCACAAGAATGATCCCTGACAACCCCATCGGACAGTGACATAGATACATATACATAAATATTAACATAAAGCAATAATGATCCATGATGACCTTGTTATACATGACATACATACATACATACATGTATACATATATAAACATCAACATAACCATGATCACAAAATAATTACCAGATAACATAAGGTCAAGGTTAAGAGAACTGCCTTTATCCATGCACATCATGCACAACATTGAGAACAACCATTCCCAACATAGCCAAGGAATCTTACATATCCAGTCCTTTTACTTTACCCTTTCTGGTTACCTTTATCATATTTGTACTACCACCATCCATTTACCACAATGGACCTAACCAATCCAACCAATTGTGATATTCTTACCTTCAATTTCTCTTACACATTCATCATGCTTCGTCTAGCTCTCACATTACTTGTTGGGCTTCATTTAGCTTCTCCCGAGGTCCATTAAATTTCCCCTTTTCCCAAACAATTCCCAGGAATCTCAAAACAATAAAGGAAAGACTGAGAAGAAAACAAGAATATAATCACAGAAAACCAACAAAAATATGACATCACAAACAAAGTGGCATGGCTATGCCTAAGACTCAAACAAAACCGCAATCAAGCACAACAAATCACCAAAAGACCAAAAGCAAAACACTGAAAACAGATGTCATGAGTCAATCCCCATGGCTCCCAGTGCTTCCAAGGGAAATCTCAACCTGAGCCTTCTTCAAGATTTCATGGCATCCTCTTTTCCATGCAATCCCTTGTATCATACTAACATCAACACATAAATGTCAATGTATAAATAAATATAACAATGTACCAATTAGCTTACCTTGTCATGCCAAGAACCTTTCCTTGTAGTTGAACACATTTGTACCATGTCTCAAGGGACTTTGATTCCCTTGATAGATCCACCTATAGTTAGAGACTATTTAATATACCTGTCAAATACATCTTCATGAATATAGCACATTACCCACATAATTTGAGATGAAATCAAGGTTAAGAAGACTTCTGGTATGCAAAGCACTCATTTGTTTGGAATTAGGATTTCCAAACATAGCCAAAGGAATTCTTGCCCAATTCATTTCTTTTACTTTTTTACTTATTGCAATTGGGTCTTAGTATGCACTATCACATCACCCAACTGTTAGTTATATAAACACATCAACTATTACCTTGTCAAGCTAATACCAAGCATGTTTCCATGCAACTTCTCACACATGTCAACCACATGTTACAAATATAAAGACAATCATATCTATCAATTTGAAAACCTTTACCAAATCTAACAACCATGCCATAATTCATAGTCAACTCATATTCATTAGACATAATGCTACAACTGTCATCTATTATACTCAAGTTCATTTCAATTGTCTCAACACATGTGTTAGTACAACCATCTTAAAACAAGATCATTTCAGCAAGAAATCCTATAGACACATACTCATATCATTCAAGTAATCAAACATTCAGGAAATAGATAGATGACATAATAGACACCAAACACTCAAACACCAAATAAACAACATAATCAAACATTCATGCACAAAATAAATGACGTAAGAAAGCTCATACCTTAATGTATCTCAAGGGAGGCTATCTTTTATGCACAAACAATCTAGATTAGCACGAATCAACTCAAACATAAATAATGTCATGTTATCCATAATAGTCACTAGCTAACATGTTCACATCATAAACTCATAAACAATTATCATTCATACATAATAATTACATATGTACAATCAGTCTAGATTAGTATGACATAATATCACATCATATTAACTCATACCTGAA